>CM040396.1:86848301-87105905 GCA_022702515.1 Ilyophis sp. 1 JC-2022 | reverse complement strand
GTACCAATACTTTGTTTATTAAAATCTGTGAAGAAGAAAAAATGCAAAACCTTCTTCATAATTTAATGCGAACACATTGTAAATGATCTAGATTTTGAACGCAACTCCAAATTCAGTCAAGTCAATGTATTGTCTTTCTGGTTGTTTTATCTTCCAGTTGTAAAGGATTTTTGCTCTTCGGCTTATCTTGTGTGGAGGGGCTCTGGCGCAGGGACGCTATGTTTAATATTGGCAGCGTAAACCTCGTCGGTGGAGATAGCGCTGTGCTTCTTTCCCTTCTGTTTCTCCAGAAAGGGTCCCTGCTCAGTATTACAAGCCTCAGTAACTGACTCTCTGACCAGTTAGACACTCTGAGAAAAAGGGCGATGAGGCGAGAGGAGCCGTGGAGTTTTTGTTATCAAAGTGATTGCTATGAACTTTATCTGCGCCGCGCCCAAAAACAAATGGGCCTGTCACTCGGGCCGCGGCGTCCATAATTCCTTGTCCTTTTGTACCATAAACAGTTATTCCGGCTACGCTGGCCTTGGTGCCAGAGATAAATAAGTGGAATTAATTTGTTGCCAGGTGACAGTGAGGCTCGGTGGCTCTGTAACGAAGTGTGGACCGTTATTAATGGCCTGCGTGGTGAACTGCAAGGACCACTGTCTCTCAAAGTGAGGTCAGGAGAGAGAGAGAGAGAGAGGGAGAGATGAACAAAGCAGAGGAGGAATGGTAGAAGAGCGAGGGCGCTGTGAGAAATGGTAAGTGAGAAAGAGAAACACAAAAATGAGGAAATTGGGGCAGACAGAAGAACAGTGGAGAGAGAAAAGGGACAGAAAGAGGGGGAAGGGAGGTTGGGAGACAACAGAGAAGAAAAGAGAGGTTAGTCACAGCCCATTAGTAAGAACCCCTCAGTCTGCCGCTTCTCAGACTAATGAACCCCCCGAAAACTAAAGTAAAGACCAGCAGTGTTAACCAACCACAAATCGGAGTGAACCTAATTATAAAACAAAGCAATGCCTGGAGCACGGGCCATAGACACAGAAACACAGAACGTAGGCCATAGAATGCTGTCACTCCCTGTAAAGATTTCCAAGTGTGTTTTAACTGTCAGAGACACAAAGCTCCAATGGATCAGTAGCAAGTACAGGCTCAGGGAGGGCAGTCTAGCAGTTGAGAAAGGCAGGCACAAAAAAAAAAAAAAAAATGTGTTCACTGTATGACAGGTGAGGTGTGATACAGATTTTGAAAACCTGAAACAATCCAGTTGACTTGACTTAAAAATGCAGTTGCCAGCTGAGAAATATCAATTATTTTGAGAGAGAGGGACCCACTGTACCTTTATTATCATTATTTTGAGAGAGAGGGATACACTGCACCTTTCTCTGCCCAGAATGTGAGGGAATACAATGGTCCTGGGGTCAGTGACCATATACTGGGTCGAAAAACTGGAAAAGGGTGGGCCACGGTTATGAACATAATGCTAGGCTATTTGTTTGTTTATAGCGCTTATACGAAAAGAGAAGAACCTAACTGAACATTTTGAGGAATTTAGAAATCCCATCTGGACGGATATTTTCGAACCCAAAAAGAAGAACTGTCCAGGGGAAAGAGGACATCTGGTCAACCTAGATTAACATGTTATTATTTCTTATTTTTTGTCTTCCCCCCCCCCCCCCCGCAGTGAAATGGTAATTAGCCTTTGGATTAGTGTAGGAGGAAGACAAGGAGAAAGAAGAAGGGAGGGTTTGAAGGAGTGGTAATATACAAGAGGGCAGAAAGTAGAGGTGAAATAATGCATGTGGAGGAAAAATTAAGAGAGAGAGAGAGAGAGAGAGAGAGAGAGAGAGAGAGAGAGAGAGAGAGAGAGAGAGAGAGAGAGAGAGAGAGAGAGAGAGAGAGAGAGAGAGAGAGAGAGAGAGAGAGAGAGAGAGAGTAGAAATACAGAATTTTTTTTTTTTTTTTTGCATTACAGTCCCTGTGCCAGCCTTTCCTCAGTGGTTATTACTGCTGAAAGCCTCTCCACTTTACCCCCTCCAATCCCCCAAACACACACACACACACACACACACACACACACACTTGCGCACACACACACCTTAAGGCCCTGACAACAGAGCAAAGGCTCAATATCACTGTAAGGGTAGTGGTGGGAAATAGACTCCTGACTTAGGCCCTGAAAAACCAGGATGAGAAAACGAATGACAGCAGCTAAGCCTGTGCGCTGACACCATTGTCTTTCATCAAACTGCTCTCCTTTCAACTGAGTGCCCAATCAATCGCTTTCACTTTTTCATTGTTTCACAGAAGTTTTCTGTTTTTTGCATTATTATTATTATTATTATTATTGTTGTTGTTAATAATTAATAGCAGTCATGGTTACTATCCATTGTCCTTGTCATGATGAGAAAAATGGTATACAATCTTGGTTGTGTATAAAACAGGAAGGAAAGATCATATAATTAGCTAGAAAGAGGCTACAGAAAGCATGCAGTTGCACTTACACGTACACACCCTTATGTTTTTAGTCCTGTTTCCCAGCACCTCTTTGATTTGAAAAGGCAGACTGCTAATGCAGGGACTACAGCTGAGCCTGAGACATTATGTCTCTGTCTACATCATTAATAATTTGGCGTGGGGGTGATCATTTTAGCTCAGACTCTGACTCACCCCTACAGTGCTAACTGACTTACAGTTAGCACTGACCTACAGTTAGCACAGTGCTAACTGACTTACAGTTAGCACTGTATGTACATGGCTGTCACAGTAGCCTGTTAACTGTGACTCGCCATCGTGAAGTGCCCCATTAGCACTTAGCATTCTCACAGTGTGTCTGAAATGATTTGACCTTGTCCTCTCATTACTACAGTATCACATTGCTAGAACGTTACCAGTGCTTTAAACTGTAACTGAAAGAGGGCGTGGTCTCTGAGAGCTGATAGAGTCGATCATGACAGAAGAGGGTGGTGAGCGTCTGATGGTCTCTGGGTAATTTGAAAATGACCGTGGAAATGGTCGTTCTCCGTCCATTAATTCCCTGTGTCCAGACTTCTTAATTAACCCTCATTTCCTGCCTTTATTGTTTGTCATCAAAATCAACCGCTGAGTTACATATTTATTGCTTTTTGTGGGAGCAGTGCAGGTGCCAGTGAGAAGCTGATGGCTTTGATACACTTTAATGTTGCACTGTAATGGGCTGTTGGGTCCTGTCTTACCATGGCCTGTGTGTGTGTGTGTGTGTGTGTGTGTGTGTGTGTGTGTGTGTGTGTGTGTGTGTGTGTGATGCAATGATTCGGCTGGCTAAATAAAAGCGCGTTCCACTATCCTGCCCCACCTTGGGATCACGGATCCAGAAACAAAAGCTGAGGCATGTGGCCTGCAAGCAATCTTTCACCATCACCATGTGACATTGAGCGTCCTTTAAAGAGCTAGAAACCACCTCTCTCTCTCTCTCTCTCTCTCTCCCTCTCTCCCCCTCTCCTCCTCTCCCTCTCTGTCTGTTCCTGCTCTTCTGTATGGCAATAAACGAGGCCGGGGTATAGGGAAACGTGTGCGCGCAGTTCCTGGCGTAGACACAGCGGTATCAAAATTAATTTCAGCGGAGTGCGTGTCACTGTCGGACCAATGGGAAGCCAGAAACTGTCCGTTTTCAGAGGTGCTGTAATTGCCTTCGCATGGCAGTTAACTTTCCTTCTGAAACAATGAAAGACATGTCTGGGCTGCATTTCAGATTCTTATACCCATCAAATAAAACATGGAGACGGCTGCAGAGAGCTGAGACTATTTCATGATTTAAAACTCAGTGGGCGGATCACACAGATTGGATGTGAAAACCCTAGCAGGGCACGAGGTGTCTCATTGGCTTATTTATTGTGTTATTAATGCTTTACCAGATGCTTTACGTTTCTTGTTAATGACGTTTCGGTGTAAATTGCACCACCGAGGCGCACCTAATGCGGATAGTGCCACAGTTGTCGGAGAAGGCCACGTCGGGGCCGCCGTCAGAACCGATAGCGGATCTGTCAGGGGCTCGTAGCCTCACCGTGCTACGTTATCGGGGACCTCCGCAAACATGTGATCATTTCCGCGTAATTAGCCGAGGTTCGTCCCTCATGTCACGAGCGGCGCTGTAATTACCGCGGGGGGACCTGGGGATCTGCGTGTGCGTCCCTGGCAGGGGCATTACTCAATGCGGAATAAAACAATTGTCTCCTCCATCATTAGCAGGGAGGGACCAGGGGGGGAGGGGGGATGTGTTGGGCGGGGCCTCGCTGTCACAGGCCCGTACAGCTGCGAGGTAATTACAGAGGAGGGAGACAGCTGAACTCAAGCAACGATGGAGATGAGATGAGGTGAAAAATAAACTGAGAGGAAATTCACCATTGCGACAGCCTCTTTTGAGAGGTCGTCGTGAGAAGATCAAGCGCAATGTTTTTCGTGTCGCCTCGATTTTACATTCGTTTTTCATACATGACTTTTTATAGATGTGTCTGTTTGTGTTTTTGTTTAGTTTTTTTGTGTATGTAGTTTAATCTTTAACTACATACATTGTTTGGAAACACGACATTATTTGTAAAATTAAAGGTCACAGTGATATTGTTTGTTTGTAGATTTTAACATTTGATATTAATTTACTTTTGGCATTAAACACTGCCATAATTAAATGTAAAAATTCTCAGTATGTAGATGGCACTTAGTGTCATCAGAAAAACAGTTTAAAAAAAAATAAAAATAGATATATTGTGTTGCAAATTACATTTTAAAGATTGCTCATTCCAGTAACAAAAAAAGTAGCTGTCTGTTTTATGAAGACAGCTGATGTATTATGATAAATAGCCTGTCACAGAAAACTGGGAGAGGCTGGTGAAATAGCACATGGCCTGCATGTTGAACAATGGGTGGAGCTATTGTTCTGATCTTCCTCGTGCTCCTCTTCCTCTCTCAGTAGATTACTGCAAATAACCTCCTAACTATGCTTAGCTGCTGGGCGGAGCTTGATTTCCTGTATCAGGCACTTGAAGTCACAGGCTATAGCACGCACACCGTTGTGTCCTCAGAGCTTTCAGACCAAGTGAAGGTCATCTGAATGGGTCACTTTACTGTTAGGGTAACGATCAGGGTGTACATTGAGTGTGAATGCATAGAGGGTATTTGGTGGCATAAGCTGTGTGAGCTATAGCCTTTGGATTGACATCCGTGGTGAGATCCCCAAGTGGAGGCTACAGGTCCACCCTACAACCGGACCACTGTCCTTCAGACTGCTGGGACAGGGGGGTGTGGAGAGGGTTGGGGAGGGGGTAGCAGGTATTATTAGTTTCCTCCAGCTATGCTTCCATCAGTAGAGGAGGACGGTTCATGTGAACTGGGTTGTGTTCTGAAGCTACCGTACAGTGGGCCTAAACAGCGCCGCAGTCAAAGTGCTTTTTATGCCACTTTGGTCTGTCTGTGTGACGGCTGTCAGCAGCAGTCTCCGTGCGAGTTGTGCGTTCTGCTTTACGGAGCCCGTTGCTCGGGGCGACCGCGTGACGAGGGGAGGAGAAGGATTTGGAGATGGGTTTCGGCGCTCGACGCTGCCGCTTTCCGTCGAGACCGCGCGCGCGAGATTGCGTTTGTGCGAGAGGCGACTGGGGACAACGTGCCCCAGACCTGATGACTTCACCTCTGTTAGCGGCGCGCGGCATCTCCCCCGTCCACGGGTCTCATGGCATATCATTATCCACCGGTCTCAAAGGGAATATGTAAACTAGTGTTCTGAAGGATTTCTATGAATTTAATTTCAGCCGGAGCACATTTGTTTCATCAGGGAATCGTCAGAAGATTGGCGGTAATGTATCAGTGCATCCTGCAGGGAAAGGAGTCCAGCTGTTTAGCATGCTGGCTATTTGTTGGTTTTTTATTTTTTTCCCCCCTCACAGTCATTCACTAATAAACAAGGGAGGCTCTTGCAAACTGCCGTTGCCATTTTATTCTCTCTTCACGTGTGCACTGTGCAGGTATTAGGCTACTACATTCGCTGCTGTTGTTACCTTGGTGATTCAAAACGTTGATGCGTCTACACATGATGAGTATGACAAACAAACTGACCGACTGACCGACTGAAACTCCTGAAATGACCATAGATTCAAGATGGCAGCATGTGCACAGTGAGTGCGCCGTATGTGTTAATTTTTTAACGAGTGTAATTTATGATCTGTATGTATTTGCTCAAGGTTAATGCCAGCACCTGTATAAATCTACATTCATTTGCATATTTGGCACGCGGTCTTCCCAGCTGAACGGCCTGTGCATTAGAACCCCGTGCAGGCGGTGAGAGGGGGGGGGGGGGGGGTTTTGTGTGTAACAGGGCAAGGGGTGCGGCGTTAACGTCCCGGACCAAGGTCTGCCCTCCCCGCACAGGGTCCCTGGAAACTTCTGTTGCCTGGCAATCATGAAATTACCCCTAGGCATATCCTTGGGAAGGCGGTTACCTTGTATTCACTGAGTTGCAAGGTTGTTGTGGGAGAGGAAGCGGGGGCACAGCACTGCAGACTAGTTCTTTAAGCTCACCACCAACACCATTTATCAAGGAGTCAGGATCCTAAGGCAGCAAGGCACAGGGAAGCAATGCAGGATTGCTTACATAGTGGCCTAATTGGTGAAGTCTGGTAGGGGCTTAAATGTAGTGAAATTATTGATATTATCTTTTTTTATTATTTTAAAGCTAATTTTTAATGCAAAACTTGAATAATGAGCTATTGAAATATGAGCCGGTCGTTTCTGTCTGGGGAGGCAGAAAATTGCCCATGCAACAGAGGATCTGAAGGTAAATGTAGGCTTAAATAATGATAAATAACCCGGGCGATATAGTGGTAAGATTGCATTTACTGATAGAGGAGGAAAATAACAGCTCGCTCTCAGGGGAGCTGGGTCGTATAAATAAATCAAGGGCCGTTCCGCCGAGTGACAGAGCGCTCATGTGCGGGGGGCCAAATGCCGGTGGTGAGAGGCGGGGGGGGTGGGGGGGCGCAGAGAAAAGAGAGGGAAGAAGAGCGCTGAGATCTCGGTCTGGAAGGGAGAGAGAGAAGGAGAGAGGGAAAGGAAGGAAGGGAGAGGTAGAGGTATAGAGAGAGAGAGAGCGAGAGAGAAATAGAGGGAGCGAGAGAGAGAGGTGGGGGATTTCATAGAGATGACAACAGCCTGGTCTGAAGCCAATGTTCAAGCCATTGTAAAAAGGCTTCACACACCCCTAGTTCCTGTTTGCCTGCTCCTGCAGAGTCAGTGGAAAGCAGTGATGCCTTAACTGGGAGAGGAGGGCTTGTGACTATTGCTTTGTAGGCTCATCACCATGGATACTATCACATCACCTCGTTTCCCTGCAATATAAACCTGGCATCGTTAGCTAATTGGCTCAATGTTGTTGACCAGCAGTGCGTTGGGTGAAAATCTCTGCTGTATAGCAGTCCGTTTAGTTTGCCGGGAAGTAAAAATTAGTCACTGGTCACAAATGTTTGAATAATACAGCGTCCTGGAGCTTGACGGCAGCTGGCCACGCCCCTGCTCACCTGGGACGTTTACTCGGGAGGTTCGTTTAATGGCTTGGTGGGCGTCTTGTCTTTTAAAATTGCGCAGCCGGGGAGATGGTTGTAGGTTTCCATGCTGCGATGTTGGAATAACAGGAAGAAGAAAATCAAGCGTGATTTGTGATTACTTTTCCTCTGGTCTTTGTTGAATGTCATCTTTTGGACAGGATCACAAGGTGTCACAGACTAACACACGGAGAGGAGACGGCAAAACAGGATGTGCAAAACAAGATGAGCAAAACAAGATGAGCTTTCTTCTGCCCTTTGACCTTATGGGCTTGATGCTAAATGCCACTGAAAAGGCTTAGCTTCACAGGGTGCTGTGGATACGATCGCCAGTGCGCTGTTTGCGTGGTCAGGCCAGACGTTGCTGGAGATTCTGCGGAACTGATGCTTCCTCAGAGACGAGTTCTCGCTCTCATTCTCAGTCACATGTCTCTGTCTGTGTTCCTCTCTTTGTGGAAAGAGGAAATGCACGTTCGATCAGGTGCCTGCTTTGCGGGTCAGTGATGATGGCTCTCGCTGTCCTTTCATTTTTTTATCTGCCCACATGGCTAAATTATAAATGGGGCTCCTCTGCCGATAGGGTTGTAAGTAGCTGCTGTGAGACGGAGGAATTTTTTCATTGGGACATCGGAAGCCTTTGTTTTATGTTTCACTTTTGGAGATGGATGACACTCTTTGATGGCGGGCTTGTTTGGCCATAATTCATGACCTGCGACCTTTATTGGCGACCCATAAAATTTGTACGAGAGCATCGGGAGGTCACAGCTCTCCATAAATCCATGGTTTAACCCCCCCCCATACTCTTAGATAGAATCACAATAAAAAAAGACACAGCTCGTAAACCGTGCTCACGGGACTGGAAATCTACTTCCCCCCTCACAGTCTTTAAAATGCTATTTAAAGTCTCTCTTTTCCCTTTGTCAACAGAAAGAAGGCACAGTGTTTAAATCAGATGAGTGAATGTGTGCCCCGCATGGGCCGGCGCTGAGACTGCAGTCATTAACGCATGGCGGCCGACGCCCGAGTCGCGTGCCCGAATGCACGAATGTGTAGCCTGCTGTCCCTATCCACAGGTCAAAAGTCACACCGTTCCAGAGCAACGCATTCATTATTACATCGTGCATATTCACAAAATATTATAATTGTCAGTTTCATTTTATTTATTTTTTTTGTAAAAAACTACAGCACTGAAAAGTCTCCACATTCGGACTCGGATGTCTTTTGTGATTTTTGTTACGTTTTCCAGATTTTTTTTAAAAAAGCATTTATTTTTCGGTTTTTGCACCAGTGGAAACCTTGGTCGTGCCCCTGATTGCTTCAAAGTGGTACTAGGTTCCATTAGTGAAGAATTGTAGAATATTTGTTTTATTTTTTAGATGTGCGGCTCCCCCCCATGCTGTTTTTTCCACTTGGCGAGATGGGACCTAGCCTTGCTGTTAAAAGCCCCGGCTTTCAAGTGATGCCTTTCAGCTGACTTGCTTCCGTGAATCACGGCCTATTTGAAGACATCGGCAGTGAATGTCTTACGGAATGAATGGATGGGAAACCTTAATGAATGGCGAGCCTGGGAGCCATAGACAGCTATTAAATGGCGGGTCAGTGTAATTTCAAACGCGACGTTACTGTGTGCTCTTGATTTCCTTCCATTTGACAGGGTTCTTTGCATTGTTTCTCCCTCTCCTCCTTGTATCTATTGAATGAATTCAATAATCCATAAGGTGAACAGGCTTACAGATGGCTTTAGCGATTAGGCCTGGCGCTTGTAATGGAGCATGCCTTCGGAAGCGGTCATCATCCCGGTGAATATTGATCCGTATCGCTAATCAATCCCTTAATTCTGTCCCAGAGGACGAGCCGTGTGTGAGGAGTGTGAAACGCGGATGTAATTGCGGGCAGAATGCCATTCAAATGGTGCAGTGGAGACATCATTTTACTGGCTGTCACCAACATAAGCTTTCACTGCTACTAAAATCAGTGTGTTTATTACCGGTATTTGGTATGTACCAAATCCACCAAAAAACTAAGCATTTAGTAAACCTTAAGCTGTAGTAGCCACTGTAAATCCACTTTTGTTCTACACTGTCACCAGCTAGCTAATCTTAATGGTTTGATAACAACTCACACAAACACACACAACTACGCACACACACACACAACTGCACACACACACACGCACAATTGCATGCGGCAGTATCCTTTTATAATTCTCTGTAATGTTGCAAACAGCAGCATAAAATTTCAGATTGATTCAAGCCATTTTTTATGCTATTAAAAGCTTATTAAACTCGACACAGCCCAGTAACATAGTTTTACTGAAAGCAATTCTCTGGCTGACTAAAGACATCAATTCTGTGAATATGCAGTTTTGAATAAAGTACATAGCTCATAAATAAACCAAAGGAAGTGTCTTTAAATAGTCTTTAAAAGCAGCTCTTCCCCACAATGTTTTCCAAGAAACATGTTAAATTTGCATCGGTAAGGTTCAACAGAAGCAACCCTTAGAGCTATTGCTTATTTTAAAGTGAGCAACAGAATGATCTTGTGTGCTTAGAATAGCCATGAAAAGCTTGGTAGAGGAAGTGGAGAAAATGGCAAGTCTGTTATCAGGAAATCAACAAAAAAATTTTTTAATACATGGTGCATTATGGACAATCTGAAAATTTTCACTCTCTTTAGCCAACATTTCTTTTCAGCTATTTTGTGTTTAGATATAATTGCATGCTTGCCTAATTGTTGTACATGTTATGTACTCTATATAAAATCTATAAAATAGATTTGATAAAATATTTTACATTTGAAGTTGACTTCTGATTACTGAATATGAGCACTGTAACATTATTAAATTAATCCTTATCACCACCTGTATTTAAGTTTATAAAATGTTTTAGCAGTATCAAAGTATACTATACAAGTTTACAGTTTACAGTTTACAGATATCCATACCATGTGTTTTCTTGCACGCATACATGGACGCAGGCAGGCACGCACACACGCACGCACGCACACACTTTTACGGTGTACATGATTCTGTTTGTCACACTGTCAGTATGCCTGGATTCTCTCTGGAGATGTTAGGTCTCCCGGTACCAAGGCCCTGTGGGCTGGAGACATAGAGGATTTTCTGTCCCAAATCGCTGGGGTGTACTTTACTTCTCACCTCTCTCTCTCTCTCTCTCTCTCTCTCTCTCTCTCTCTCTCTCTGTCTCTCTCTATCCCTCCCTCTCCCTCCCTCCCTCCCTCCACCTTTTCCTTTCCTTAACTCCTGCTGTTTATTACCCTCTGTGTGCTTTATCCTGAGCTTTGTTCAATTGTTCACATTTTACACAACCTGTATTTGCACAGTGAGACATTTACCAAAGCAAATTCATGTTGAGTAGGAAATGGGTGCCTTGTTAAAGGACCATAAGTGCATATTTCAGAGATTCTGGATTCTGAATGACGATCAGTATGGGGTAATGGTGAGGGATGGAGTTGCAAGGTCAAATTTTTGGTAGGGCTCAGCTAATGCACTGAATCTAAATGGGTCCAGTAAATATCCAGGTATATAATGGATAAAACGTAATCCGGGTAAGTCGCCCAGGATAAGTGGCTGCCCTGTGAATAAATAATGCAACGCAATCAGCGCATTTCAGCTCGTCAGTTTTTTCAACTGGAGGCCATTTATCCCGGGTGTTTGTGGAAGCTGAAGGGGTATTTGATCAGTGCTGCGCTGGGGAAAAGTGGATCCCGGTGTTTCCACGGCGCTTTATCCCGGACGTGCTGTCTGCCTCTAGAGCGAACGTGTGCAGAGAGAAGCGCTTCGATTAAAATAAATAAATTAAAAAAAATTAAAATGTCAAACTCAGGATGGGGCGAAAAACTGGATGTGGTGCCTTGTAGGAAGATAGATAGAGAGAGGGAGGGGTTAGAGAGAGAGAAGGGAGGGAGGGGTGGAGGAGGAGAGTAAGAGAGAGAGAGGGATGGGTTAGAGAGAGAGAGATAAGGGAAGGAGGGATAGAGGGGGGGGAAGTAAGAGAGAGGGGGTTAGAGAGAGAGAAGGGAGGGAGGGATGGAGGGAGAGAGTAAGAGAGAGAGAGGGCGAGAGAGAAAGAAGGGTGAGAGAGATCCAGAGGTAGGAACAGAGACACACAGAGAGAGAGAGAGAGAGAGAGAGAGAGAGAGAGAGAGAGAGAGAGAGAGAGAGAGAGAGAGAGAGAGAGAGAGAGAGAGAGAGACAGAGAGACACAGAGGTTAACACGCTTAACACACACACTTTCTTCTGATGCCTCTTATGGTTTGTAAAAGTGTTTACTTTTATTATATTTTATATATATATAAGGGAGGAGATAGAGTACAGTCACACCCCCTACCACCCCTAGGTCATTGACAGTGTGATCAAAGCACAGCTTTGTCGCTAGCGTGGCGATGTGCAGCGAGCGCTCTGATGCTCTGATTGGCTGCGGTTCTTGATTCCCTCGTTCCCCTCCTCGTAGTCAGATGCAGCATGTATCCCGCCCCATTGGGCCCCGGGGGCCCCTGATCTAACAAGCTGCGTCTCATGTGTAGTTTACATTATTACCTTGCATTACCTCACACGGTCCCCCGGGGCGAGGCCGTGTTCCCAGCATGCCGTGTGTGCGCGTACAGCCCAGCCGGCGGCAGTTTCCCTGGCTGCGTTTGGCCTAAAGCACGAGATTCAGACCCGAGCCTGCATCACTCAGCCCAGGCTGAAAGTGCTCACTGACCACCGTTCTGCCCAAACACCACATTTCGTTTGACCTCAGGGAGGGTGGACAGTCCACCTCGTGTTTCCACACCCATCACAAACATTATTTTCGTCAAGGTGGCTTAGTAACATCAGTTATTTTACCTGGGTCTTTTTCTGACCCCATTGTTTCCTTACTCTCCTTACTTCCTCACTTTCTTTGATTTTTACTCATGAGGAGCTGCCTCTCTCTCCCATCGAGTGGACATATTTGCGTGCACGTGATTTTTCCAAACAATTATTAAACAAGTTGGTTAAAAAAAAAAGGTTATTGCTTCACTGTTTTTTTGTTGTTATTTTGTAGAGGTGTGCTCACTCCGTGGCGACCCTGTTTGTGGTTTCTTTTGGGGCGCGGGATTTTCTGTTCACAATCCTTATCTGCGTCTAGCCAGCGTCCTCCCTGGAGCGCGGACACGGTGATATTCCCGCTCGGGCTTTGTCCGGGATAAAGACCTCGGCACGGGGAGCGGCCAGTGAGGCCCTTGGAGAGCCTGCGGAACACAAAGCCTCTCCGCTATCTACCTCCTCAGCTAACAAACGGCCCGAACCTCCGGGGGTGAGGGGGGAGGGGGGAGGAGGGACGGGGGGCTCTTAGCCCTACTCCCTGTGAGTCTACCAGAGCATTGATCTCAGATAATACCTGCTGACCTTAATGCAAGAGAACAATCGAGGAAACCAAGAAGGTGCCTTAGGAGGACTGTGTGTGTGCGTGTGTGTGCGTGCGTGTGTGTGTGTGTGCGTATGCGTGCGTGTGTGTGTGTGTGCGTATGTGCGTGTGTTGACAGTTACAGTATTTGTTTATTTCTATCTCATTTCTGTGTCACCCCCCCCCATGTGTATGCAAGCACTATAAAAAAATGCATCAAGTACACGTGTCGTGTGCATGTACGTAAAGTGTGTACCACCCTAGGACATGCATGTTTCATGTGTGTTTGGTGCGGTGGCTTTATGTGACTTTTGCAGCGGCCTTCCTCATGTTAAATGAGAGGTTCTGCAGTGCCGTGCTGTAACAGTGAAGAGCCCATCAGAGCACATCTTAGCCCTGCCCTCCTCTCCTTCGCTCTCCCATGAAATATTAAAGTTGTGCCAATGTGTCTTAACTCGCTGGGCTCACCCTGAAAGTTAACAGATGGAAGGTTAACCGTGGAGGGGATGAGAAGTGCCCTGCCTGTTCCCCTGCTGTCAGCTAGCCCACTGTGTTTGTGTGTGTGTGTGTGTGTGTGTGTGTGTATGTGTATGTGCATATGTGTGCATTCGCACACGTGCGTGTATGTGTGTTGTTTGTGTGTTCGTGTGTGTGTGCGTGCGTGCGTGCGTGCGTGCGTGTGCGGTTTTGTGCACGTGAGTGTGCGTGCATGTGTTTGTGTGTATGTGCATGTGTGTGCAGTCGCACACGTGCCTGTGTGTGTGTGTCATGTGTGTTGTTTGCATGTGTGTGCGTGTGTGCATGTGTTCGTGTGTGCGTGTTTGTGTGTATGTGCATATGTGTGCATTCGCACACGTGCGTGTATGTGTGTTGTTTGTGTGTTCGTGTGTGTGCGTGCGTGTGCGTGTGTGTGTGTGGGTGTTCGTGCGTGTGTGTGTTCGTGCGTGTGTGTGCGCGTGCGTGCGTGTGTGTGTGTGCGTGTGGGTGTGTGTGTGGGTGTTCGTGCGTGTGCGTGCGTGTGTGTGTTCGTGCGTGTGTGCGCGTGCGTGCGTGTGTGTGTGTGCGTGTGGGTGTGTGTGCGCGCGTGTGCGTGTGTGTTGATATCTATAGTATTAGTTTATTCCTGCTTATTTTCTGAAGAAGGCAGAGAAGTAATAATCTGCTCATGCATAATGGAGACTCTTAATGGGCTTACATAGTTTATGTGTGTTTATTATGACCAATAAGGATGGGAACAGCAAAATGACTGATCTGTACCATTAGTGCTATAGACAATTCTGCAAAAGATCATAAAGTGATTTTCCTCCCCCCAAGAGAGGGGATAAAGATTAAAACAGCTGGATAATAAAAAGGATCATTGCCTTTTCAAAGTTAAGGCTTTCTTTTTAACGCCACCCTAAATCTAAGCTTTCTTCTCTTCATCTAGCTACTGTAAATTCTGGAAATATTTTTTGTAACCTGCGATTTCTTTGTGAAGTTCTGTTCTGCACAGGCTGTATTAGGGACCTGTGTCGATGTGTATGTGCTTTTCAATCAGAATGGCCTACAGACCCATTAGTAGAAGTGAGCGAGCTTGTGTTCACAAGCCACTTCGTGCACCGGTCACGCCAATTGGGACTGTATTTCTCTGCACCACGTAATTAATTCTAAGTAAGAGGGGAATTCAGAGCTTTTAATTGGGAATAAAGTGCAATAATATTTCGATAATTAGCAGTAAGTGAAGAGCGAGAGCTGCTCTGATAACGCTAACTGCTGGTTTTAGACCGGTGATTAATGAACGGGACGCATGTCCCTGTTAAATTGGAAACCCTTTCCGTTTTTCTTGCGCTTGAGTTAGAGCGCTCGTTGTAAAAACGTTCCCCGCGCCGTATCGACAGGTTTTCACGCAGAACTGCTCGCGGTTTGAAAACTCGCGGATTTCGGCGGAAGACGCGGAGAGTTTGCGGCAGAGGCTGTAGGAACGTATCGGTTGCTGTCGGTCGTGGTCCACATTCCCCCAGGCAGCAGCGCTCACGGAGATGATTTCAACCCTTTCCAAAAATAAACGTAGAAGAATACATACAACCCAATTGTGTTTAAAGAGGCACGCTCATTAGTCATGACCAGCAGAGAACAGCCTCCCCAAAGACTCCAGATCTTTCTTTCTTCCACTTTTCCTTTTAGTCTTTATATTTTTCGATACCGAGGCTTTATCGTACCCAGAATAGCCAGAGCGCAAAATATTATAAAAAACTGGCTGAATTGAACTAATCACCCTGCTTTGCTATAGAGAAGCGTTTCTCCAGGTTGGTCTGCATGTGCTAATGATTGACAGAATGTGCCAGCCTCACCCAATAAGAGGTTAATGGAGTCACACTAATTTAAAAAAGGGAAAGGGAATAATTTATGGACATCAAAGAAGTAACTACAAGTTCAAGCAACTATGCTAGCCATTCTTTGAGTCGTCTGGAGTTGAGGGGTTTGAGAGAGTTAAACCGCCAATTTGATTGTGAGAGGCTTCTGAGTGGATTTCACAAAATGAGGGTGGCTCTGAGTCTTGGTATTAGCTAATCCTTCATCTCTCTCAGGAGCGTGGCCTTCCTCCTTCTCCCTCCCAGGTGGGCACACTGGATTATTCTCAGGGAGCGAGAGGCAGGGAGGCGGGCTCGTTTCTCCAGAAGCATTCATTTTATGCCATCAAAGGAAAATCAAAAAGCAGAGCGTCATTTAGTTTCTGTATGTTTTCTGTCTTTTTTAATGCTGTGCTGTCTCTGTTTTGACGTGCATTTTGAATAGGCCATTGTTATGACTTGCCATAATGCTCTTATCCTTTGGCTCCTCAAGGCCCTGATTTTCAGCCTCGTAACCATGTGGAAAGAGGCCATTTTGAGTGGAAGAGGCCTTCAGGCGCAAAGCAACCATTTTAATATTTGTAACAACACTTAACTGCTGTTTTGTAACAATTAAGCTGCCAGGCACACCTGTCTAACAATTAATTAATAATGAGATGTATAGGCTGCTTGTGCTTACAGTATTCATGTTTCCTACTGTAGATACATTCCAGAAATTAAGTATGATATGCAGTGTAGACATTTATGTACATTTTAGATGTATTTGAGTGTGTGTGAAAGTTAAGCTTGTGAATGTGCGTATAAGAAAACATGTGCAGGCAAGTGTTTATACTTATGTGAACATGTTTATAAATGTGTGTGTGTGTGTGTGTGTAAGACTGCTCAGTGCTCTCTCTGTTGTCTTTATTAGGTGTGCAACCCCTGGTGAAGTGTGCTTAGTGGATATTAATTTTCCCACGGGCTCCTATTAAAGAGCCTGTGTGTTAATGACCCAATTCCCCACCTCAAGGTCTTCCAGGAGTTCTGAACCACATTCCACTCTTCACACCATATGTTCAGCAGGTCTCTCTCTTTCTTCTTTTTCACACACACACACACACACACACACACACACACACACACACACACACACACACACACGGAAATTGTGTGGACAGAGATCCATCTTTAATGGTTACATGCTATTTAAAAAGGCCTTTAAGCGTATGCTTTGTACAGGACAACCCCTCACAGTGCTGGGGCGTTTTGTTGGCGCACAGGCGGAACTGTGCAATGACCCTCACTCGTCTCAATTAGGGATGCACCGAAATGAAAATTCTTGGCCGAAACCGAAAACCAAAAATGAGAAACCAAGGCCGAAAACCGAAAACCGAAACACCGAAATAAATGATTGTCAATTATTAGAACCATTGCATTTATGGCTATGACTGTACTAACCTCACTAAAATCAAAGCATTGCAATTCAAGAATAAATCAATTACAAAAGTATGAAAATATTTATTTAGCACTGACATTACAGCAATGCACAATATAAATTAAAATTCAAAACAAAATGTTTAACTTGACCCCGCTCATGTGTACATTAAATAATAATGTACAGGCCTATAACTGACTGGCCTGCTGAAAGATTGTAAAATTAAATATGTTCTCTCATAAAAACAAAGTGCATTTAACTCACTCAGTGCCACGGAATTCTGGAACACTGTGCCCCTTGAGTGCCAAGCCAATATGGCCGCACAACATTCTAAATGCTCAAATTCAGTTTTTGACTCTGCAAACTTACAATAAAACATTTTTAAACACGTCTTATGGTTTCTAACTTCAGATATGAGTATAAATATTTTTGCAAGACTTACACCTGCAAGAGGACAAACACTAGAAATGACTTCAAATAATATTACTGGCCAGCTGATTCACAACAAAGACTGTTGATGGTAAACTGACTTGAAAAATTAAAACCTGAGATAAAATATCAGTTTAAACATTTATTTTCAATTTAGAAAAGGGAAATAAATGACCATAAATGGATGCTATTTTTATATATTGAGCCTTTTATTACAGTTAATTGTATTTTACTACATTGTATAATATTTATTTATTTCATTAGGCCTAAATTTATTTTCATTTCTTGTATTTCATTTCTATCATGTTGTAGCCTACAGCACTTTATAACCCAGTGTTTCAAAAAGAGCTATACAAAATAGTTATTGTTGTTTTTCATTATTATTACTTGCATTTTTGGTCAACTTTGGAGCTTAACAGCCATATCTTTCTAATAAAGAAGCATTTAGCAAAGAATATGCCAAATATTTCACTTAAGGTTCTCTTTTTGTCTTTAGTCAATGCACAACTAAAGATGCTCCCCCATTTGTGAAATAACTCCTGACTCTGAATCCAATTCCTCAACCTCATGATTTTGTTAACGTTAACTAATATAACGTGTGCTCTCCCGTTGAGAGACTTGACGCAATGATGTGACAAAGTCGGATCGATAATGATTGGCAACCTAACGTTAGCATTTACCTACACAACTTTTGTCAACTGCCAGAATGTCATCCAGGACAATTAACGTTAGCTAGCTAACTTTGACTTCACACATACGTTTGTTAACTTTTTAAGTTCACTTATGTGTCTGCAATATCGGGCGAATCGCGGCAGCTTGTTCGTTTCACCTCGTAAACTAACTTAACGTTATTCGTTTTTTTAAATTATCCGTCTGGGCAAGTTAAGCTGTATTATGCTTGTCTGACAACTTTTTTGACAATCGGACAAGAGTTAATGTCGAGCACTGCTCCTCATCTTCCTCTCCACTATCGCTATTAAAGTTAAACACAAATACGCACTCGTCACCGTTCGCCATTCTGATATCGCCTCTCGCTACTTTTTTTTCAAGTTGCCAGCTCGTATTTCTAACTGCACACAAAGACCGCTAATTTACATAGTAATTGTTTTAACCAATAAGATCGTCCATCTATTACTGCTGACTAATATTTGCCCAGTAACAACATGTATTTGTTGTATTTAACTTATTTAATTGGCTAAAAAAAAAGAGGATGTAAAATACGAGTTCGGCACTCTGGAACATTCGTAGTTGGGGCGCTTTAAAGCGCCTCTGGCACTGAGTGAGTTAAGTCACCCGACGTGGAGAAACTCTTTGCAGATGCACCCCCTCTTGAAATTTCAGCACTGCATTTTTTGCAAATCGCTATCCGTGGGTCTTTCTCCGAGATATTGAAATAACTCCACACCGCCGACATGCTGGCTCTTATCCAGATAACCGTGTGCTGGCTGCGCTTTTTGTTTGCGTCATTACAATTCTGTTTCGGCCGTGTTGTTTCGGTGATTTAGGTCTTTCGGCCGAAAACCGAAAATGCACTTTTGGGCCATTTTCGGCCGAAAATTTTCGGTGGCCGAATTTTCGGTGCATCCCTAGTCTCAATGTGTGTCTTCTGGCACACTCCTGCTTTTGATACAGGTTGATGAGTGAGCTGCCAGCGCACCCCAATTAACATAATCTGAGAAGAAACATCCCCCTGCTGATCATTATTTATTGAATTTTTAAAATATCGTCCTGGTCTTCGTCGGTGTGGAGCTGGAGGCCGATTGGTTGATTTGGTACTGTGTGTGTGTTTGGAGGGGGGGGTGTTTATGCATATGTCTCTGCACATGTGTATGTGAGGGTGTGTGTGTGTGTGTGTGTGTGTGTGTGGGGGGGGGGGGGGGGGGTGTAGTTCTCCTGCAGAGAGCTCTGTCATCCCCACAGGGAGATGGACTACCTACATGGTGGCGGTGATTTGCATGCAGTTGCTATAGTGATGGAACAGCTTTAGTAAGGGTGACCCAAATTGATTTCCCTGCAGTGGAGCGCCATTGGAGATGATCTCTACCAGCGAGGTGTGGTGGAGAGGAGGTAGAACTGGTGGAGGTATGGTGGGACCTCTAGGAGGAGGAGGAGAGTGTGGAGATGGATAAGTAGGGGAAAAGAGAGTGATGAGTATGAAAGGAGGCGATGGGAAGCGGGGAGCAGAGAAGAGTGTGAAACAAAAGTAGAGGGAGTTCTCTAGGTGCGCAAGGAGGACAGGTGAGAGGAGGATCTGGAGGTAATGAGAGGTGAAGCGATATTTAAACACCCTGCCAGATGAACAGCCTGTTTTTTCCTGAACCTGCTGCCATTCAGAGCAAAGCTCCGCACAATTCTGCCATGCTGTCCAGAGTACCTCAAATCTAGGGTTTCTATACCCTCTCTACAAAAGCACAGATTACTGGACCCTACCCATGTGAAAATGGTGTACTTCAGCATATTTGAAGTACACTAAAGTATAAAATGGTATACTTTAAGGGTGCTGGAACATATAATTTTTTCCCACATGTAATCATTTCCCAAGCAGCAAGGTCCTCTGTCCTGTGTGGCATGTAACGAGCTCAGGGCCTGGCGTCACAGAGATTGCTAAAGGGGACAGCCGACAAACCCAAACTCACAGGTCACTGAGTCTTCAACTAAAATTGAGAAGTGTTCATAAATCCATCTGTGTGCTCCTGTGGAAGGCTGTTTACGGTTTAGGACCTGCCATTTTACTATCTGAGCGAGAAGGAAGTGAGCACTGAACTATTAATTAGAAATCCAGGTTGGGCTTGGCCCCTGTCATTGGTGGATTATTAATATTCACACACACACACACACACACACACACACACACACACACACACACACACACACACACACACACACACACACACACACACACACACACACACACACACACACGAAAGGGAGAGAGACAGAAAGAATAGGAACATAAGAAAGGGGAAGAGTAGCTCACATTAGACAGGAGGAGATGGAAGGGTCATCAGTGTTAGGAGACAGCGTTTGGGGACTGTCTCACCATCTGATATTTGATCTTTATTTAAGATAGGTAAAATGTTGATGGCAACATGAAATAAAGGCTAAATATTAGAAGGAGACAATGCTCAGCAAGCTTGTTATGATCTTGCAATCAGATTAGTCTTAGTGCACTGTCATTTAACCAGAGACAAAAAGCAGACAGGATTACCTAATAAATGACATCATCAGAGCAATATCACTGTCCAAACAAAATTTGAGCCTGTCCAGAAGAGAAGCAGTTTATAAATCAACAGCAGAACTGACCAACTTGGGCTTAAAATGTGTTTCTGTGCGTGCATTTGTATGTGAGCATTTTTGTTAAAACACTGGCAATGACTCTGGGCAGTTATTCTTGTACCCTTGGCTGCAGTGTTCCACATAAATTGCCATTGGTTTGTTATTTAGAGTGGGACTGCTAGAATGTTGAGGTGTCAGCGTTTCCGTGGTTATATTGATTGTTTTGTGATTGGGAGCTGGCTGTCTCTTTCTGTCTGTATATTGGCTGTGTACAGATAAGCTGAGACACAAAAGACTACAGTGGCAGTCTGCTTGCAATGCCCACTATATATCAATATGTTAAATTGTGGATTCAAACAAGTTTTTGGCCAAAATGTGTGTTTTTTGCGTGAGTTTCACCTCTGGAACATAGCTAATGTGATTATAATGGATGCACTAGTAAAAATCTAGAATACTCTAGTAAATTTTTCTTCCTGTGAAAAAGGAGAAGTTTTGCCTTTGTGGTGTGCGCTGAGTTCAGTAGGGACAGCTTGTTCTTTGGGATGGGCCGGTGTGTTTAAGCGCTCAGCACTGTGTTTAGCCACTGCTTCCTGGTGCCTCATGCAGCTCTCACACTCTGCACCACAGGCATTTAAAACGGGAGAGAAAAAGCGCCCTTAAGCGCAGGAAGTGTTGTTTCAAAAACCGCTCTGTTCCTCGTTCCCCGTTTAGTTGCATTTCAGAGCGTCGCTGGCCAGTATAGCAGGCCGGGGACATTGGAGTTTGTTTACCGAGAGGACGGAAGTGGTCGGGTGGAAAAAAAAAAAATATATGTGAGCAAAGGGAGATAAAGACATGCGAACGAATGTGATCTAAAGCGTGATATGGAGAGTCATGGAGACACACACATACACTGTGGAACACTCTCTCAGCAGGAAGTGCTGTTTATGCCACTCTGTACGCAGCGCATTAAGTGTGTATTTGAGCCTGAATAAGCAGGGCTCTACAGTGCTGCCATTTTAGGAGCATTTCCTCCAAAAATCGTGACGTGTGCTAACTGGAAACATAATTTAGGAGCACATATACTAACTGGGGTGCATTAGCGTGCCCCTAGATTTTTCAATTTAGGAACACAGGTGCTCTTTGGAAAAAAATGTTAGCGTACAGCCCTGACAAGGGGAGGATGTAGTGACACACATTTCAACTGGTGTGTCACTGCACTGTGCTCATGAAATACATGTTGGGGAGTGTTGGGGTGGGTGGCTTAAATAGCCAAAAGCAAATTAATATAAAATATATGCGCTAGGTGCCAATTTAGGGCCATGGCGGCACGCTGCGATTGACAGTGTTGTCAGGTCATTTGATTGCACCATGAGCAGCACAGACACGCTTTGAAAATGCCCGTTTGTGTTGCTGGTGGCGGCAGCGGGCGGGGGAGGGGGCATGAGGGAGACTTCATCCCCTGGGTTTATCCCTCACAGAAAATTAGAACAGGCTGAAGAGTCGACTCCACGCATAGCGGCTCTTAGTTAGCGTCTCTGCGAAGACACCGCAGGGCGTTGAGGAGAAACGTTGACCTTGCCATAAACGCCGGCGAGACGACAACGTCTCACCGCCAAGGAACTTCGCGGGATTAATCTCCCTCTAATAACCTCCCGCCGCGCACTTGCCAAAGGCCAGTCGTCCTCTTCTCCTTTTTCTTTTCCCCCTCTCCACCCTTTTTACTCTCAGAGAGGCGCACCTTATCGCAAACGCCCACACGGTGTCTTCACTTGGAGTCATGGGATCGGATATGCATGGTCAAGATTAGCCACACCCACTGTGAGAACCACCCCTGACACGCGCAGGTGTGTCGGTGTGTCTTGCTCAGTTGCCTCCTCCCTGATGCTCTGTTTACTGATGTTAAACCCCTCATTAGATACAAACGGATTCCCCTTGAACATAATAAGCTCCTGGCCATATTTTCTAATTAGTTTATTTAGCCATTTGTGACTTGAGCTTTCCTCTTGCAACGTGGTGTCATTCGCACTTTCTGCTGGTCTTACCAGAGTCCTCACACCCACACAACACACAAGTAGTGCATGAGATGGAGAGGGACGGACAGAGAGACGGAGACAGACAAATACAGGGAGACGGACAAAAAGAGACAGAGAGAGAGGAAGAGAAAGGGAGGCAGGAGAGGGAGAGAGAGCGAGTGGGAAGGAGAGAGAGGCAGTCTATTTCAGGCTTACCTGTGGGCCTCTGGTTTGACTTGAGTGCCCCGTTATGTTAATCAACGCTGAGGGGTCTGTGCCACTTTTCCGTACATATCTGTGTTTCACACACAAGGCACAGGCTCTGCTGTGGGCCAAAATTAGATTCACTTAAGAAATTCAAAATCAACTGTCATTTTGTGGTGCGGTTGACTTAATATGCTGGCTTTTTGTTGGGCAGCACCTGCAGAGAAGCAGTCCTTGAAACAGCCTTGTCCTTCCCTAACTGACTGACTCGCTCTCAAAACAGCACTGTCCCTCACTAACTGACTCACTCTCAAAACAGCACTGTCCCTCACTAACTGACTCACTCTCAAAACAGCACTGTCCCTCACAAACTGACTCACTCTCAAAACAGCACTGTTCCTCACTAACTGACTCACTCTCAAAACAGCACTGTCCCTCACTAACTGACTCACTCTCAAAACAGCACTGTTCCTCACTAACTGACTCACTCTCAAAACAGCACTGTCCCTCACTAACTGACTCACTCTCAAAACAGCACTGTCCCTCACTAACTGACTCACTCTCAAAACAGCACTGTCCCTCACTAACTGACTCACTCTCAAAACAGCACTGTCCTCACTAACTGACTCACTCTCAAAACAGCACTGTCCCTCACTAACTGACTCACTCTCAAAACAGCACTGTCCCTCACTAACTGACTCACTCTCAAAACAGCACTGTCCCTCACTAACTGACTCACTCTCAAAACAGCACTGTCCCTCACTAACTGCCTCACTCTCAAAACAGCACTGTCCCTCACTAACTGACTCACTCTAAAAACAGCACTGTCCCTCACAAACTGACTCACTCTCAAAACAGCACTGTCCCTCACTAACTGACTCACTCTCAAAACAGCACTGTCCCTCACTAACTGACTCACTCTCAAAACAGCACTGTCCCTCACTAACTGACTCACTCTCAAAACAGCACTGTCCCTCACAAACTGACTCACTCTTAAAACAGCACTGTCCCTCACAAACTGACTCACTCTCAAAACAGCACTGTCCCTCACAAACTGACTCACTCTCAAAACAGCACTGTCCCTCACTAACTGCCTCACTCTCAAAACAGCACTGTCCCTCACTAACTGACTCACTCTCAAAACAGCACTGTCCCTCACTAACTGACTCACTCTCAAAACAGCACTGTCCCTCACTAACTGCCTCACTCTCAAAACAGCACTGTCCCTCACTAACTGACTCACTCTCAAAACAGCACTGTCCCTCACAAACTGACTCACTCTCAAAACAGCACTGTCCCTCACTAACTGACTCACTCTCAAAACAGCACTGTCCCTCACTAACTGCCTCACTCTCAAAACAGCACTGTCCCTCACTAACTGACTCACTCTCAAAACAGCACTGTCCCTCACTAACTGACTCACTCTCAAAACAGCACTGTCCCTCACTAACTGACTCACTCTCAAAACAGCACTGTCCCTCACTAACTGACTCACTCTCAAAACAGCACTGTCCCTCACTAACTGACTCACTCTCAAAACAGCACTGTCCCTCACTAACTGACTCACTCTCAAAACAGCACTGTCCCTCACTAACTGACTCACTCTCAAAACAGCACTGTCCCTCACTAACTGACTCACTCTCAAAACAGCACTGTCCCTCACTAACTGACTCACTCTCAAAACAGCACTGTCCCTCACTAACTGACTCACTCTCAAAACAGCACTGTCCCTCACTAACTGACTCACTCTCAAAACAGCACTGTCCCTCACAAACTGACTCACTCTCAAAACAGCACTGTCCCTCACTAACTGACTCACTCTCAAAACAGCACTGTCCCTCACTAACTGACTCACTCTCAAAACAGCACTGTCCCTCACTAACTGACTCACTCTCAAAACAGCACTGTCCCTCACTAACTGACTCACTCTCAAAACAGCACTGTCCCTCACTAACTGACTCACTCTCAAAACAGCACTGTCCCTCACTAACTGACTCACTCAAAACAGCACTGTCCCTCACTAACTGACTCACTCTCAAAACAGCACTGTCCCTCACTAACTGACTCACTCTCAAAACAGCACTGTCCCTCACTAACTGACTCACTCTCAAAACAGCACTGTCCCTCACTAACTGACTCACTCTCAAAACAGCACTGTCCCTCACTAACTGACTCACTCTCAAAACAGCACTGTCCCTCACAAACTGACTCACTCTCAAAACAGCACTGTCCCTCACTAACTGACTCACTCAAAACAGCACTGTCCCTCACTAACTGACTCACTCTCAAAACAGCACTGTCCTCACTAACTGACTCACTCTCAAAACAGCACTGTCCCTCACTAACTGACTCACTCTCAAAACAGCACTGTCCCTCACTAACTGACTCACTCTCAAAACAGCACTGTCCCTCACTAACTGACTCACTCAAAACAGCACTGTCCCTCACTAACTGACTAACTGGCTCACCATGTTAAGAGCTCTTGTAGTTATTGCATTTTAGTCACTGGAGGGCAGATGTGGACAGTGCCTGCTCAATTTTCTTATTTTAATTTTGCTGGGAATACCAGCAAAAGCATTTTGCTGCAAAACATTTTTTTTTGTGAATGACCAATCACTCCATATCTAATGCCATTGCTGAGGTTTTGGCTCAAACCCATGACGTTGTGGCCCAGCCTGGGCGCGTGGTGGGCACCTTTACCAGCTGAGCCACTGAAAAGCCCCTCAAAGTGTTTCTGTAATTCTGTTCTCCTGCTTCCAATATTGCATTTTCTTAGAGGGAGGGAGGGGGGGAGGCAATTCAATAGTAATTCTTGCTGATTTTGGATTTGAAAAAAAGCTGATTCACTTATTTCTGCTCTGCTGAGAGTCCCTGTTCAGGTATACCTGGGCGCTATATTCAACTTGACAACATCTTCAAATATTTCACCTTCAGATGCTTGTGGTTAATGAGCAGGTGTGTAATTAGTCCTGTAATAATCTAATCACATTTCTATTTTAAACAAATGAGGTCGGCGAGCTCATGATCTGTGTATTAGCAGGGCCCATTAGGTTAATCAAAATAAGCGCGATATTACCGGCTGATTTTTAATTGCTCGGGGGCTCTTATATGGTTATGGAGTAATGGATGACTTTGTTGATTGTGTGCTGTGCTTTGGTGATTTTTCCATTAACCTCTTCCGACCCTTCAGAAAGTACAGTAGTGTCATCGCGTATCTCATAATAACTTGCATACATGTAATTGCAGAGCACTTATTTGTCACAGAATCATGTTTTCTGTCTATTTATAGTTTCCTCAGTTGGCTGCATATGGGTGTTTGAATGCCTGCCGCCAGTCCACTCTAGTAAATGAGATGAGAAGTTATTGTGACGTATGACGTATGCGTGCATGTGAGCGTGTGTGTCAGTGTGCGAATTTGTGTATCTCTTTGTGAGTGTACATGTATCTATGCATGGGCCTTTGTGCATGCATGTTTTTATGTGTGTGCCTCTTGAGTGTGTATGTGTGTGTCATTTGTGCTTGTCTTTGTGTGTGTTTGTGTGTGTGTGTGTGTGTGTGTGTGCACATGCATGCTTGTGTGTGCATGTGCACGTACGTGCGTGCGTGTGTGCGTGTGTGTGTATGTTTACGCGTGTGCGTGCATGTTTGTGTGTAATCGATGATTCACATGTGATGTGATGATTGCGTGATACTGCAGGGGGCGACGCGCCATGGTGTTGAGTAAAATTGGGTGACCTTACGGAGGGGCCGGGGCAAGGGCATCACTTTGTTTTGAAAAGTGGTGGGAACACTTTCTTCAGATTAAAAAAACAAACAAAAAAAACATTCGGTGGACCCAGAATAAGCACACACATATTGTCCCACCTCCACCAACAGTTCTATGATTCAGATTCTTCCATCAATCACACACACACACACACACACACACACACACACACACACAAACACACATAAACACACACACACACACACACAGAGTTCAATTAATTCTGCGTATAGACCTATAGCAAATAATAATATATCAACCTGTATTTCCTATCATATAGGATTTCCACCAGCCCGTTTCAAAAAGTGGTGGGGACATGTCCCCAGCGTCCCCAGTGAAAATGACACCTATGGGCCGGGGGAATAGGGAGACTGACAGCAAGATGATGTCAAAGGGAGCTATGCTGGGCGGGGTGATGGTCAGCGTTACAATCACGACCAGAGACGGACAGGCAGGGCGTGTGCGTCTCTCTCCCTGTCAGACATGCGCCAGCAACATGCTGAAACAGCACTTCATCTTCCAAGCCCAAGGACTGCAAATCAGCTCTCTGGCGAGGGTTCATCTATCCGTCCATCTCTCTATCCAGCCGTCCATCTCATCTTTATTTATTCATAAATCCCAGTCACTTTTTATTCATGGCAGCCATTTTACCTGCGTCCTCCTTTCTTTAAAGCCGGAGTGTCAGATCGCCTCCTCCCTCGCTGGCTGGTCCCTCCGGGCCGCCGGACGATCTGACAGGAAGACAAAAGGATGAATACGGGGCACAAAGCGGTTCACACCCAAATACAAAAAGAACAAAATGCATCTGAATACCAATGTTAATTTTATGGTTTTTATGCAATTTCAGATTTTACTGTCTGCCCTCGAGGGCCAGGACAGGCTTTCGGGGAATGTGCCTGTGCCAGGCATCTGAGTGAGGCGTGCGGATTAGAATAGAGGAGCAGGGCTGCTCATTTTGGAGTGTTTGGAATGTGGCTTGAGACCAATAAGATGTGTGTGTGTATGTGTGTGGGTGGGTGTAGGCTTGTGAGTAGGTGGTGGTATGCTTGTGTGTATGTGTGTGGGTGGGTGTAGGCTTGTGAGTATGTGGTGGTATGCTTGTGTTTATGTGTGTGGGTGGGTGTAGGCTTGTGAGTATGTGGTGGTATGCTTGTGTGTATGTGTGTGGGTGGGTGTAGGCTTGTGAGTAGGTGGTGGTATGCTTGTGTGTATGTGTGTGGGTGGGTGTAGGCTTGTGAGTATGTGGTGGTATGCTTGTGTGTGGGGGAGGTTGGTGGAATTGCCTTTTTGTTCTGTTCAAGGGTAAGGCTGCTATCTGTTTCTGCTATTATTATTGTTATTATTTATTTATTTTTATATTTTTAATATTATTATTAGCTGTTTACCAGACAGACGTCCTTCCCTAATGGGCTTGCAGTTATGCATGTTTATATATGACGTGCTCTTTGCTGTATTTACACAGCTGGATGGGTACTGAGGTATTGGGGTTCAGCTCATTGCTCTGATGGTACAGTGCCCCACTTGGGAATATCTAACCTTCCGGTCAGAGCCGCCGCTCACCCCACGCAACACTGCCACCTGCTGGCCCTTTCTCACTGATTCGTCCCAGAGCTGAAAGATAGGGGGCCCTCCACTGTGACCAATGCTGGGCCTGGGGGTGATGGTAGGGGTAGGGGGGCAGAGTTTGTGCAGGGTGTGTGAATGCCTTTGTGGTGGTGACATTGAGACATTTTAAACGGGGACGACACGCGGTTGAAATATGGGCGTGTCACATAATCGCATGGCTAGCAGAACTCGGGAACATACCGCACACACACATACACACACACACACACACACACACACACACACACACACACACACACACACACACGCGTGGCTATGTGTTCCACTGTGAGCATGCATGCAAGTTAGTTTATTCAACCACAATAAAGCTATGGATTAATATGAATATGATTCTACAGGAAAAAAATCAACACAAAATGAATAATTCGGAACTCAAGGATTCTAGTTTCACTTGAAAGGATTTCAGGATGTGACGACTGATTGGAAGTACAGTGAAGTACAATCAAAGCCGACAGATTAGACAGCGTGTATATCTACGGTGAGATGCTTAAAGTTCAGCTCAGCCAAATTTCTCTCCAATATTGTTATTCTTCAGATATCCAATGGATTGAACCTGTGGGCCAAAGATTATGCTCTTATGTGTGTATGTTCATGTTTCATAAAAAGATTAATGAGTGAGGATGCTGAGAATTGTTAATTCATTTCAGAATGATCTCAAATATAAAGTGACTCAAAATCTAAAGGTAAAACTGCAAATTTGAACAGGATGCAGAGGCCAGATACTGTTTAATATTGTGTGGAAGAGCAGTGAGTAAGCATTTCTTTGTTTGAGTATTGTTAATTTTCTCTCCTGACCATTTCCAGAGACTATTCTAATGAATATAAATGGCATGTTTTGTGTTTTGCCCTCTTTAAAAAAATGCGGCGGTTTGGGGGCTGCTCATTCACTACGAAAGGAAATGGGAGATAAATGATTGGTCGGAGAGTGTTGCAGAGGTCTGGCGAAATGGCAAAATTGTGTTAGTAAAGCGAGGGTCGGGGGAGACACAGTGACATATTAATAAATTTCTCGCCTTGCACCCATGACGCATTTGCCATATCGCATCAGATGCGTTGGCGCCATCCTGCCTCCTCAACAGCCTCATTCCTACGCCTTGTTTCAGTTAGCGGGAAAACTCTGGAAAAGCGTATGCGAGGGGCAGCTGCCAAAAAGGCAGGGACAGTCGTGTTTGAGAGCGACACCATGAACCTTTTCATAAAACCTGATCAGGGTGGCGCCATCACTCGAGAACAGCGCGCCCACACAGTCCCAGAATGCATAGCGTGTGAAAGTATTTGGACACTAATGGGCTGTATGGTACCAGCACGTCGCCCGGGAAACGCGCACTCAGACAACCCACACCAGGGTGCTATTTACTCCAGAAGAAGCGTTGGAGTTCAGGTGGATTCCTTCCCTTTGCAGGCTGTGGAAAGGTCGGGAAGACGGGCCGGGATACAGCCTATCAGCGCCGGGGGAAAGCCGGCGTTCCAGAACTCTTACTCTCGACAAAGCAGCCTCGCGGACCGAGACGCTTCACAGGGGACGTTAGCGTGGTGGAATTTGTTTCCCTCCTTTTTTGAACGGTGGTAATCCATTTCAGGTAAAGCCGAAAAGTAAATGAGCTGGCCGATCCTCTCCTAAAATTCTTCCCCCTCGCCGTGCGCTCTTAAGAAGCGGCCCTCGACGACAACACGCCGTTTGATGAAATGTCTCGCCCTCTCGGCACGGTCCGTTCCCCGGCGCTCGCGGCACGGCCGCGATTACCTCCGCTCACCGTTTGCCCGCGGCTCACGCAAGACGCCAGCCGTCGAGCTTTCTCAGGTGCTATTCGGCCCGGTAAACACCTCCGCACCCCGACCCCTTTTCCTCTTCGGCAGGGAACGACATACTGTTCAGCCATAATTATTTTCCCATTAAAAATACACCCGATATTTACAGACCTTTTATATCCTTATGCGCTGAGAAGGGGGAAATTACAGAACTCCCTGTTCTAAACGTAGTGTGAGAACAGGCTTTTAGCTTGTCAAGGGGATAAGCCTTGACAAATGGCAAACAGCGATCAAGGGGAATTTCTCTAAAATCCGTCTCGCAGTAACTAGTCTCTTTTTTGTCAGCCAAATCCCTCATGTGCCCTCTCTCTACACAGATGCTGTCTGGCCTGCCTGTTTCAAAGCGCTATGGCAGTTTTTCTTTCAGGGTCTTCATTCTTTTCTTTCAGTCACACATGCAAGCACACACACACACACGCACACAAGCATGCAAACGCACACACACACACAAGCATGCAAACACACACACGCACACACACACATGCACACAAGTATGCAAACACACACATGCACACACACACACGCACACAAACATGCAAACGCACACACGCACACACACATATACAAACAGACCTGCCTGCTCGCTCGTGCCGTTAGACACAAAGAAAAAAAACAAATGACAAAAAATAAAAAACCTATTGATGTATGTCACCACAAACAGGATGAGCACTGGGGAGAATGTGAGGTGACAGAATGGCTGTGTGTGTGTGTGTGTGTGTGTGTGTGTGTGTGCGTGCGTGCGTCTGTGTGCATGCGTGTGAAGGGTAGTTAGCCATGTGTCAGGTCGCAGCTGGAAGTGGAGCGGAGACGTGTTTTGGCAGGGCGTTCTGGCCAGGTTGAAATGTGGCATGGCTGCTCTGTTTATAGTGTTTGTTCTGAAGCCTCCAGTGTAGCCTTATAGAGCAGGGCCCACTCTTCACCCGCTCTCATCGCCAGTGAAAGCAACCAGAGCGCACCTCATTCTTTCACGCCTCGCGCTGCCGCGGCCTGCTACACAGAGTCATAGCACCTGACGTGCGAGCCGCAGCATTGATTGATGACATCATTGATTGATGATTTGTCTGTTCCTCAGTACGTCGGGCGAACCAGTCAGCGTGATGATTCATTGCGGCTCTTCTGCAGCGTTTCACTTTTTTCCGGGAGGCTACGGGAAGGTGATCCGGCACTGGGGCACCGGGACTCTTTTACTGTTGAATGAGCGACGTAAGGCAGTGGATGGGGAGGAGCGGAGAGGTGGAGAGAGTCGGGGAGATGGGCGGAGGAGGGGCTGAGTTGCTGTCACTGTCTGGCCTGTGTCCCGCGCTGTCACATCTCCAGTCTCTCTCTTACTCCAGCGGCCCCTTGCTCCCACGCTCTTTTCCCGGGGCCAGGGCTGGCAGTGTCACTCTACAGCAGGGTGGGGTGGCTGCCAGCGTTTGGGGGGGTAATCTACTCTAGGACCCCTGGGTGGAGCTGGCCGGGCGACTGCGTGAACATCAGATTAAAACAGGAGGAAGCCACACTCCCCTATCAGAGAGAGAGAGACACACACACACACATACTGGCTCTTTTGATTGCCCCTGCAGGTTTCTGTCTATCTGCCGCATCGGCAGTGTTCATGTGTGCAAGGAATGACAGGCCACAAACTGACCCTGGTGCATCATGGGAGCTATCGAGCTTACCACCTTCGCCAGTTACGTGTTTGGCTCGCCATCATGAACAGACCACGGCATACTTAACAGTCACTCCACTCTGACAAAAGCAGAGGCGGCTTTAATCGGACGCGGCCGGGAACGAGCTCCCGGACGAGGCGACAGACGCAGGAGTTAATCACGGCAGTAGTACAGGGCCATGAAGAGGCCTGGTACTGCTGTCCATTCGCTGTCCGCTCTTTGATTAGGATGTGTGCCACGCCTTTTTCGCTTCACCCAGTCAAACTTTATCCACTCACATCCCACTGGGATACCAAAGATGTGCACCAAACGTGCTTCTGTTAGGAGAAGCGCAAACATCTCCTGTGATTTTCCGTTTCTGAATTTGTGGGGCACTTTGAACAATCCCGGCGTAAACAGACAATGGCTCTTTGAGGAGGGCGAAGGAGTGAAATGGAATCTGTCGTTTGTGTGTGTGATAATTACACGCGGTGCGCTGCGTTTGTGGCGTGTGATAATCTTCACAGGGAGGTAATGAGAGCTGAAGGAGACCAGGCCTCTCCAGTACTGCAGCCCTAGATTAATACAGAGCAGTGATCTGATGTTGCTGTGGAAACGCAGCCCGTCGGAGAGCTGCTCCATGCCACGAGGTGACACGCTGGCTGCCGCGGCGCCCGGATGCGGCGAAGGACGGCGGAACAGCCTTCAAAACCGCCGGACCGCCTCCTGAGCGATGGCGGTTTGAAAATAAGGGCCCGCAGCACTGGACTTATTACTATTATTTACTCTGGCTGCAGTGGTGGGGCCTCTCTTAGTGTCAGTCAGGGTGAGTCTCTTCCAGACTGTGCCCCTCAGTGTGTGTGTGTGTGTGTGTGTGTGTGTGTGTGTGTGTGTGTGAATGTGTACATCTGTGGATGTGAGTGAGTGAGTGAGTGAGTGAGTACAATTCATCTGTGTGTGTGCGCTTGTGCGCACATACGTGTGTGTGTGTGTGTGTGTGTGAATGTGTACATCGGTGGATGTGAGTGAGTGGGTACAATACATCTGTGTGTGTGCGCTTGTGCGCACATACACGTCTGTGTGTGTGTGTGTGCGGGCGTGTGCCCTTGGGTTTTGCAGCTGGTGGTAGAGAGAGCCGGGTGAGTTTGCTCCTTACTATCGCTGCGTAAAAAGTAAAGCTACTGTATGTGCTAATTGCCTCACATTGCTCTGCACTGTTTCTTCTGAACACAGCTGCTTGCCAGAGTCAGTAAACAGACTTACACAATCAGACAATTAAGCATTCGCACAATCCTGCGATCCTGCCAGTGTGAGGGGGCGTCAGCGATGGCGACCCCGCGCCCCTCGTTAGGGTCTCCGACACCTTGCGCTGATGGCCTTAACGAGCCGCGTCTCTCCCTACCAGCTTTCCCTTAATGAAATCTGCTGAACGGAGGAGCAGAATGGGAGGTTTGGCAATGCTTTCAGACATATGGCCAAACAGTTTTGATTTCTATGGCGGGCGGTTTGATGCCCGGAAAATAGGTGGATGTTTTTGACACTCCAGGCAAAGCCACCTGATGGAAATCGCCGGAGAAAAACTTTCCCAAAGTACCGGGGCAGCAAACGCAGTACAATTGCGCGCTTAAATCAACTGCTGCTTTATTTGTGCGGAACGCCTCTGCAGATTGCTGGTGAAACATTTGAACACTTTTTTAGCTGGCCTTGCCGTCAGGTAAGGACCCGGGAAAGGGTACGGAGAAAGAGGCTGTTATTGTTCACTCAATATATTCAGCGCTGTGATTGGGTAATATGTGTAATCGGTATTCGTTGCCCTGGGTGACGGGGTAAGGACAGTTATTGTGTGGTGAATGGCGTCCTGGTCTAGGGGTTTTACACTGCTGTGAATGGGTTGTGCAGACTACAGAGCTGAATGTGTCCCTGAGCTATCTCTACTTTAACCAAACAGCAAACAAAAAACCCTGGTTCTCAAGTTCTGTGTGTGTGTGTGTGTGTGTGTGTGTGTGTGTGTGTGTGTGTGTGTGTGTGTGTGTGTGCGCGTGTGTACATGCATGTGTACATGCGTGTTCTGTGGACCCTTATTTTCAGAAACACTTCCTGTAACAGATAGTTGTCTGTAAGGCATGCTAATAGCTGACGTGTTTAAGAATGAATTAAAAGTGCAGAGCTGCTTTTTACGGCGTGCTCTGGAGGCTGGAATCCCAGCCTTTACAACTCTCCCAGCGTCTTTCTATGCGCTGAGTTATAGTGCGCATAACCAGCCCTTTATTTAAGGTAATTACCTCCGCTGCCTTCCTCACACCACACAATACCAAAGGCTTGTATTGAACCCACATTTGTTATTGCTCCAGCAGAGGGTATAAGAGCAGATTGCGACAGGCGTACACGTCTCTCAGGCTCCCTGTGTCACCCGGCAACCTTCCCCCCTCCCAGCCTTCCACCAATGCCTTCCCTGCTCCTTTACATCATCTTGTATAACGCCGCCGTTTTGGCGAGCTGCTCCCATACCTTAATCCTCGCCAAAAAAGGGTGGGAAATAAGGGGGGGGGCGCGTTTGATCGACAGCCGGAGGGCAGCTCCCCGTGTTTCCGTGCCCGTTTCCTCCTACACCGCTTTTATTGCTCACCGTTTTTGGCTCCGTTGTCGGAGACTGTTTAATTAATGCCTTAAAAAGCATTTGGCTCGGTCCTCTCCGGCGCTTTGGCGCGCTCGGATGATATAACCCCCCCCCCACCCCCCCCGCCAGCCTCACCGCACTCTGGAACAGCGTGTGGGTAGATGTGAGAGGAGGCAGAGGGAGAAAGCAGGGACAGTGATGCAATCTCACTGTCACACTTTACTCCCCACACCGTGGATGTGCACAGAGGACTGAAGAGCTGTGCTCTCGCTGCTGGATGCTGAACCAGTGTAAAATATTAAAATTCCGCCCACCCGCCATTAAGTGTGATTTAATCATGGTATAATATATTAATTTAGTCTACCTTTCCAGTTTTACGGTATTAACAGGTAATGCACTTTACAGTGCAGTATTTACAGTTAGAGTGGATGTGGTGTATGTATAGTATTTTACTGTGAGGTGGAATGTGTGTTTATTTTTTAAAACAAAACTTATTGTGAGAATTGATATGCTGTATTCACATAATTTTAAAGAGAGATTTAATGTTGAATTTACATAATTTTACAATGATATTCGATGTGCTGTATGCACGGTGTTTTACGGTGAAATGGGTTCTGTTGCGCACATTTTATTTATTGATGTGTGACATGTTTTAGGTACTGTAGTTATATTTACAAAAGTCCTATCACACAGCTGTCAGAATGTGTGATGGAGGAAAACGGCAAACTGCCACAGCACAGGAGTTGTGGAGTATCAGTCATAATTTGAGATCCAAACGAACGCTCCTCTTCCTGAGCTCCTGGTCAGACAGCCTTCCATCAGATCACTCCACACTCAGCGTTTCTTAACCCTTGACTTTTAACCTCATATTCAGCCCCGCCTCCCAGTGCCCTCCCCAGGCCATTAATAACGTTTTGTCACAACACCAAAGCACACGGTGACCTTGGTGTAACATCGACAGAACACTGACGAAGCTTGATTTCCTCTCCGCGCAGGAGTCGCACGTACCTAAGTCACGCGTGCTGTTCAGACAGACGTGTGGGAGGGTCAGGGGGAGACGCTCATTTCCCTAGCCGTGCGCTAAGCGTCAGACACATGACCTGCTCCGTCTGCATGGTTCTGTCTTTGTGAATCAAACAGAGCACTCCCTCTCCCCGCTTATGTTTTAGGCATGCAGTCATACCTGTGTTTCCCCTGTGACACGCAGACCACGCTTCCTCCGTGTCTAAATGAGGGGAACACGGTTCGCTACAGCACGCGATAAAACATGCAATTCTGCCTGTTTAGTGCGTGACAGGCTCAACGCTCCGTCTGTGTAAATCCATAAGAGAATAGAAACGTTCTCGGCGCATGTGTACGTACTGTACGTATGAAACGGCATTCCCGCCGCATGTTTTAGGCTTGAAGTTGCGTGTGCGGCGGTAGTGAGAACCCCAGTTCAGAGACGTGCGTTTCTGTTGTCGCCGCGGGTTTGACCTTTCTCCGCAGATGCGTAGGGTGGGGCCGGAGCCATGCCCTGACCTGCTGCTGTGCAGTGCCGTCTGTTAAAGCACACACAAGTGTTTGGTGCTGCAGTGTGTGAGAGAGAGAGAGCAGTGTGTGTGTGTGTGTGTGTGTGTGTGTGTGTGTGTGAAAGAGAGACAGCAGTGTGTGTGCCTGTTTGTGAGAGAGAGAGCATTGTGTGTGTGTCTGTGTGTGTGAGAGAGAGAGAGAGAGAGATAGCAGTGTGTGCGTGTCTGTGTGTGAGAGAGAGAGAGCAGTGTGTGTGTGTGTGTGTGTGTGTGCGTGTGTGTGTGAAAGAGAGACAGCAGTGTGTGTGCCTGTGTGTGAGAGAGAGAGCATTGTGTGTGTGTCTGTGTGTGAGAGAGAGGAGAGAGAGCAGTGTGTGTGTGTCTGTGTGTGAGAGAGAGGAGAGAGCAGTGTGCGTGTGTGTGTGTGTGTGTGAGAGAGAGAGCAGTGTGTGTGTGTCTGTGTGTGAGAGAGAGAGAGAGAGATAGCAGTGTGTGTGTCTGTGTGTAAGAGAGAGGAGAGAGAGCAGTGTGTGTGTGTGTGTGTGTGTGTGTGTGTGTGTGTGTGTGAGAGGAGAGAGAGCAGTGTGTGTGTGTGAGAGAGAAAGAGAGAGAGCAGTGCTCAGACACAGATGAGTAATTTCATATCACTGTGTTGCCTTTTGAGTGGATGAAGATGAAAGCCCTACGTGCTGCAGGTGCGAGCCAGGATGCCTGTAATCCGCTGGTCTGGGTAAGATAAAGCATCTGACCAGGAACTGGCCATTTTCAAATCGGCCGAGCTGCCCGGGGCGAGCCTCTGGCGAGGTGGGTGGGGGAGGGTGATGGAGGAAGGGGAGGGGTGTAGGGCAGAGGGGCAGGAGTGACAGCTGACAACGAGCTGTCTGGTTAGAGAGGGGTCAGCGGGTGGTAACATCAGGTGTGAGGGGAAACTGGTTTCCAGTACCTGTGTCTTGTGATTATAGTACCAAGGGCACTAGATGTGGGCCCAATTGACTCTTATTGTGAGTGAGAACCAGTAGGTAATGAAACCAAGTGGAGGCGCAGTACTGTGGCTCTGCACTTTTTGAGCACCAGTGAATGAATGTGGAAGGCACATGAGCCACTGTTAGTGTCGTTTCAGAGGCCGAGCCTGTGGTGGAAACACACCAGACCCTGTATGGGGCTGGAGTAGAGGTACCGTGCTCTTTCAGAACCAGCGCGTTTATATGGAATGTACTAAAACTTGTCTTCGGTCAGCCTGCGGTGCTGCTGGGTGGTTTGAGGACAGGAGAGGTTGCTGGAAAGAGCTCTTGTGTCATGTGCAGCTTGGACTGGTGGCTCCGTAAGATCGTAATGGAGGAGGTAACTACTGCAGCACTTAATAATCTGACTGCAATCACAGTTTTGCTTTTTTAACACCAGCCGTGAACCGGTACGTAATGTACCAATTAGTGTCGCTGGGCACAAATTGATGAGGTCATTTCACATTTTAACAGGTTCACGCATTCGTCCCATTATTTTTCCGGTGAATTCCGCCCTGGAATATAAATTAAAAAAAAACAGTGGATTAATGGCGGTTTGCGCTATACTTCATAAAATTCACCCAAATTGCTTCCTGTTCCACTTTGTTCATACCTAACTGAGGGGATGGGGTTCATATTTGAAATGGCAGTGCACTGGTGAATTGAAAGCATTTGACAGCACTGAGGTCACAGACTAAGAGGAGGGGGAAGGGGAAAATTGTGAGCGTTCCAGTAACGATCTGTCAGCAACAAGGCCGATCAGATCAGAAATTCCAAACCCATATCTGCTGCAGCGCCCCCCCCCCCACACACACACACACTCTCGTTACAGCTTGCAAATTTAATCGCAATCTCTTCAGATTAACCTTGCATGTAGTTAACATCACAAACAAGCGCAAAGTAATCTCGAGCCGGAGTTTTATCTGAGGCGTGAGGATGTCAGAAGGAGGAGGCGGATCAGCATCCTATGACTGGAATTTTAATGTTACAGCAGTAAAGCTTTCAGAACATGGAGACAAACTAACTCAAAAACCGAAGAGCTAAAGATGGTATTTCATAGTTTAGCGGCAAGAGTATATTCCAAATGGAACCAACAAGCTGATGGAGAGATTGATCAATAGATGGACAGCCACTGAAGACAATAGAGTCCTTGCCATGATACATGTGAATTAATGCATATGTGTGTGTCTGTCTGTCTGTCTGTCTGTGTGGGTTATTGTATTGGGGGAGGAGTTATTGAACGTTTTAACATGGGTCTATCACCGTGGCTGCTTGCTTTTCTTAGCCTTGTTAAAAGCTGTTTGCTATCTGATGGAGGGACCGGGTTAAATTGGGTCCTGGTGTTGAAAGACAACACAACAATAGTCCCGGTTTCCCTCAAAGTGTCCAGAGAGCACACGGAGACGGTCTATCTCTGTAATTATGGCTTGTTAACGGCTGATGAATTATTTCTTTGTCGCGCCATGCTTTTATTGCCTCTCGACTCCACTCGTGTCTGAGAGAACGTCTGCACATTACGGGCCCGTATAAGAGAGTCATATCTGCCTAATTTCAGAATTCCAATGCAGCTGAGCTCGTCACCCACGTAATTAAAGCAGGGTGCCTGTCAGTCTGAGAGAAAGAGAGAGAGAATGAGGGAGAGGGAGGGGGAGAGAGAGACAGACAGAGAGAGAGAGGGGTGTGTTCGCCACTGCAGGTCTCCGCTACATCGGCTATATGTGTTTGTGAGATTATGACTTTTTTATTATCATCATAATTGCTTCACTCTTTCTGAATGTTTTCCCATGACAAGGGTCCTGTGAACTGACTGGCTGTGTGGTTCACTGTACGAATCCTCAGTGAAATCACTCACCCTCAGAATCACACACATGACTGGCTGTGTGGTTCACTGTATGAATCCTCAGTGAAATCACTCACCCTCAGAATCACACACATGACTGGCTGTGTGGTTCACTGTATGAATCCTCTGTGAAATCACTCGCCCTCAGAATCACACACATGACTGGCTGTGTGGTTCACTGTATGAATCTTCAGTGAAATCACTCACCCTCAGAATCACACACATGACTGGCTGTGTGGTTCACTGAATGAATCCTCAGTGAAATCACTCACCCTCAGAATCACACATAGGCAACCTGCTTTCAAAGCAACAATTCAGTTGAATGGACCTTGATGATAAAAAAAAATGTAAAATAATAGTAATTTTCAAAGTAAATCCCAATGCTATGCAATGCCTAAATATAAGTGTGACATTGGCTACTGGCCAAAACTATTGGTTACTGAGCAGAGTCATTTTGAGTCGTGAAAAAAATAAATACAAAACAATTATTGGCAGACAAATATTGTAAACAATTGTTGGCAGACAAATATTGTGAACAATTGTAAAATTTCCATCAAATTGCTTTTTACACCTGTGTGTTTCATTTTAATTCTAGTTATTCATTGACTTGAGTTCAACCTGACAAATTTTTCCATTATAAATCCACTTCTAAGCACTGTGAGAGTTCCACAATGACCCGCGTTCTCTTCCAAACGCTGGGCTCAGATGTTCAGACACGCGCGGTTCCAAGCCGTTTCGGCTGCTCTCTCTGAGGAGACAATCTGAACCTCACGCTCACGCTCAGTGCGCGGGGCGCCACGGTAACGGGCTGGACGGCCTGCAAGCCGAGCCGATGCCGAGCTGAGGCGCCGTGAAAGAGCAGCCGCTCCCGCGGGAGTGGAAATGTCAGCCCCTTTGCCCTAGCACACATCTCCGCCTGCTCTTTCCTATGGGAGGGTAAACATCGTCCCATGCTCGCTGCTTTAAGCAGGAACAGGCTCTAGGCAGAGGCTGTGACTACTGAGGGAGATGTCCTTGTTGGTGCCATCTAGTGGTGCGCCCAAAATAATGCAGTTATGTAGGGCAGGCAGCTCACCAAGTCAGTGGCTATACGCTCAATTACAGCTCGGAAAGGTCTGTTTCCCAAAACGTTTATTCCCTTTGTGTGATATGTGAGCCTTTTAAGAGGGTAGCATGATAAACAGGAGAGACGATAATAAACTTGCAAAGACGATAATGACAAAAGTGATTTCATTTGGTTCGTGATTTTATCTCCTTTTCCAAATTTGTATATATATATATTGTGTGTATATAGAGCTTCTGGAATAAGAAGAAGAGTGAGAAGAATATGTGAAATTATTTCTGAAAAGAGGGGAAAAAACCATATAATTATATACTGGGGCTGCTATTGTTTTGTAAGCTGGGCCCCTACTCCAACACACCACAAATCATGACTAATATGCCCTACCTGAGGTGCTGTAATAAATACCCAAGAATTAACAAGGGCTGTGGGGTAGCAGGGGAGTCCCAGTACACACCCCCCCACCCCCACCCCACCTGGGGAGTGCCCTGTTTTTTTTAGTTTTTTTTTAGCACAGTACAGCCCTGCAGCTCGTAATGTCCTTGATATGTGACATCACATGGCATCGGCGTTCACCGTCAGACAGAGAGACTGATCGCGCAGGGAAACGGAACACTCTTCTCTCCCCTCACCTCTCTATCACTCTCCCTCGGTTCTCTTCCCCTCCCTCTCTCCCACTCTGCGCCCCTTTCTCTCGCTCACATACAGTCTCAGTGTTTCAGCGTACACTGAGGTGGGATAAATGGTAACTGGTATTGGTGAGAGTTCTCTACACAGGAAGTGATCTTTACGCAAAGGGGTATATGGGGAGTGTCATGCCGAGTGCTAAGTGTGTTCTTATTTCAGGGGCAGAGAGAGGTCGCCTGTATTTGGAGAGGGGAGCTCGACCTCCCCGAGATGGAGGCCAGGAGAGGCTACCATGCTCTACTTTTATTAACGGAGCTGCCATCTCCCACCTCCCTTTACAGATATCCTCTATGTGCACCTGGAGATCGCCAGCGAAGCCACATAAAATATATAATTTAGCTTAAACCTCTGGAGTGCATGGACCTTTAGAGCCCTGTGCAGTTGAGGAAGCCCTGTTCCGTTCACACTGCTGTGTGTGCTTGGCGTGCCATTCTACTGTGCATCTATTGTGCATTTATTGCTTGTATTCTATGCAATATTTGCAATGCTTGTTTTAGGACCCTCATGAATTCAGCAGTGAACATTGTTATATGTTTCTTTTTGCAATGGTGAAAAGGATGTTCTTCTGTAGAAGGGTATAGGCATGAGTGGCGCGTGCGTGTGTGTGTGTGTGCGTGTTTGCACTGACAGAAATAGATCCTTAACACCTGCCAGTATGTGGGTGGTGGGGGGGTAGACGTGTTTCTCCATAGGGAGAGGGGGTTTGCTTCATTTTTTTATATGGAATGCTGAAGCTCCTTGTCAGGAGTTGGCCAATTAATGGGGAATGTCATGAGTTTGTGTGTGTGTGTGTGTGAGAGAGAGAGAGAGAGAGATCCTGCTCGATGTACGGCATTTCTCTCTCTCTCTCTCTCTCTCTCTCTCTCTATGTATGAAATACATATATGTGTAAAATATGAATGATAATGAATATTCTCAAAACAAAGACAAGAACACAAAAACAATGTTAATGATAAACCAAGTGTGATCAAGTGTGAAAAATGAATCTCCTGTGTATGTTAGGAGTGGATGGTCACTCAGTGTCCCTCAGGTTATTTGCAGGCTGAAATATATTGTGCTGCAATAAGGGCTGTTGGGCCTTCGGCTATTAGCATTACACATTTTTCATCCTTTCATAAGGAATTGAAGCCTTTTGTTTATAATTATAGAACATTAGTGGAAATATGCTTTTCTTATTTTTGAGTATTTTGTGCAGTTAAGGAGGAAGTGCATAAATGTCACCTCTCCTGTCTATTCATTATTCTCTTGGTAGCCATGAATTTTTCAATTGCAAGGGTGTGTGTGTGTGGTCACTGAGCCTGTATTTGGTCAGGATCCAACCCTGCTTCGTATCTCGCACAGAAAAGAGATTCTCCGCTCGAGTATAGTCTTTTTTAGGTTCCGAGAAGAATCCATCTGCTTTGCGTTTCGGTTTAATATTCTAAATTAAAATGTTTGTTTGTTACACTGATGTGTGGCTGGTTAGCAGCGCTGGTTAGAGCTAGGGGTGCAACGGATCACAAAACTCACGGTTCGGATCGTATCACGGTTTTGAGTCACGGATCGGATCATTTTTCGGATCAGCAAAAAAAAAAAAGGGAGACCAAGTATATCTTTGCTTTCCATTTATTCTGTAAAACACTTAAAGCAAGGAACTTTTGCCCATGGTCTTAAATGAAAACAACATTCAAGATGTCCAATGTTTAAGTAAAATCTTAAAATATATAACATATTCAATACTCAATTGTTAAATCAAAGTGCAATATGAGGCATGATACCTTCTTCCTTTAAACATGGTAGTGAATGAAAAAATAGCCTGTGTAAACGTTGACGTTAATATTATACTTTAGGTGAGTCTGGCTTGGTTAACATTAGCCATAGCCTTGGATCAAGACAGTCAGGCTTGTACCAACAAGGCTAGTTAGCCATATATATAACGTTATAATTAATAATTAGAACAGTGGTGTTAACATCACTAGCCTTGCCTTATCCATATGAATAACAAAATTAAATACCCCGGGCTCCATTACATATTGTTTGACGAGGCGAAGCACAGACTGGAAAGTAACATAGCGTTAAGGAGACGCTCCTTCTAACGCTATGGACCAGAGCTAATCATAAAACTCAGTTTTTTTAAAAATAGTCATGCACACATTTTTACAGTGCATACGGCAGGCCTTGTTGACGGATTTGGAAGAGATTTCGTAGCTCTGGTTCCAAAAATGAACGAGTATTTAATGTGTTAAATCCGTGAAAATTACATTACAGTGGGTGAGCTGGCTCTCAAACTGTCTCCCCCTGCGAAGAGGGGCGGGGCTTAGCGATAGGTCCAATGCGCTTCAGAGTAAAACACAGCACGCATCTGTCTTTTCACTGCAACTCTGCATCGAGATTTAGGGAATTATTACTTTAAAAAGTACTAGCGGCAGTAAAACTGTAATTCACTATGATGGTTACATTTTGCAATTAATCCGCGGTTCACATGCGTGCCGAACCGTGGGGGGCGATCCGTACGGATCACGGATCAACTACGATCCGTTACACCACTAGTTAGAGCGTGGTGTAGGTTAGCTTGGGTACAGAATTAGTAAGATTCTATACCAGCTGAAGGGGCCTCTCTTCAGGGTTCAGTTCTTGGGTGTCATTGGGACTTGATTTATGGTCCTGCATGTTTTGTGCTCTTTATTACCGCTGGAAATTGCCCAAATGCTGCCCTACATACATCATTAGTTGTTTCACTTAGTATTTGTAAGATATTTCTGCAGAAATGCGTTTGTGGGGTTCAGTTGCATTCTTGTCCCATGTAGCATAGTTTTGCTGACTGAGTGGACCCCCAGACCTCACTTCCATAAAGCACAGTAGGCTGTCAAATAGTTTGGAGCAGGTTCTAATTGCCATATTTAGTTTGAAAAGTTGTCCTTTTACTGCATATATTGCTCTTACAGCCTTGTATTTTAATGCATGCACTGCTGTGCCTCTCTCTCACTCTCTTGCTCTCGCTCTCAATGACAAATGGAGCTTTTGAAAGAATCACCCCATTTAACACAGGAACACAAATAACTTCGCATTCAAGTGTTTAATTTAACTTTTTTCTGTTTTTTTCCCGTTCCATTTGTTCCCTCTGAGCATCAGCTACACATAGTTCTAATTTCAGTGACAATAGATCCGCTGCTAATGTGACACGCTAATGATCAATTATATCGTAGGTAGACAATACGACGCCTGATAAATAAAACGTACGTGTGGCGCATGTGAAATATGAGCCTGGGTGAGATAATAACGCTCTTGATTATACACATCATCGCCGCATGTTAGCGATTCTCTTTCTGTTGAGTATCGGTACTGTAGCGCACAATGCTGTCACACCATCTCTTTATGAATTGGGAAGAGAGCCGCAGAGCACAATGGGTGTAATGCGTTTTGGTGCCAGATTGAAAACGATATGAGAACCAACGCGGAGACAATATACGGCGCAGTATGAATGGAGGTGAAATTCTTATCGCTTCTCATTTTATTTTTCATTCTGGCATTATTCACCCACGTGAAAGGAAAAGAAAAGTTAATGGCCGCCTGAATCCACCTTTTCTGTGCCCAAGTTCTCTGTGATCTAGTAATGTTCTCTTAATTGTGCGCCGTGGAGCGAGCGGGCATGTGCGCACACACACACACACACGCACGCCATGCGCACACGCACAACAAAGCACCCGGAAGAGATAACCTGCTCTGACCAGGTTTTACAAGGCCTGGTATGTGTGTATGTTTGTCTAATTATCATACATCTCAAACATTATACAGTACTGTTATTCCGGGCTCTCAGCGTGATGGCAGCAGGCATTTCTACCTGCTGCCAGGTCACTTCTGCACTTGGATTTGGGAGACAGACTACCTGTGTGCGTGTGTGCATGAGTGGGAACGTGTGTGTGTGTGCACATGTGAAACTGGGTATATAAAACTGAGTATTTTCATGTGTGTATGTTGATGTTAGTGCAGGGGTCTGTATGAGTATTATTTGTGGTTGTGTGTTTGTGTGGGTGTATCCCGGCGCAATTACACGTCTCTGGAGCTGATGGCCGTGGCTGTGGCCGCAGGCATGCTGATCTCTCACCCCTCAGCCTCTTGACTGAGCGCTGACTGGAAAGGAGATAAAAGTCGACGGTGTGTGCAGAGTGCTGCCTGTGTGTGTGTGTGTGTGTGTGTGTGTGTGTGTGTGCGTGGGGGTACAGTTTTCTGTTCCTCTTTTCCGCATGTGTACTGCCCTCTGGCTCCGTTGGTTCTACCCTTGTGTCTCTGTGGCCATGGTGCCCACCTCTTCTCTCCTTACCCCACCATCCTTTCCTCTTCTCAGAACAGCCAGAATAGCCGGTCAGCTGGGCAACTGTGGATATTTTCATTAAGGAGTGCATATATACTGCACTATGCTTCACCTAGCACTCTTTTGCCCCCTCTCAGTAACATTTAATTAATTACTCGTTCATACTATATATAGTATAGGCTACTATATACTGTGTGTGTGTGTGTGTATGTATGTGTGTGTGTGTGTACACAATAACAATGCTGTGTGCCATACAGTATTCAAGCTAAGACGTGCTTGTGCCAAAGGTCTTGTAAAAGACATTTTAAACGATGCAATATTTCAGAAGGACTCTTCTCCATAATAGTATAAGAGGCTTACGTAAGACTTTATGACACTGACTTCCCTATCTTTTAAATTGTCTGTCACTCAAAATAATAGGGGAGGGAAAAATAGAACATGGTAGCCAACGCATACCATGCAATGGTGTTTAGAAAATGGTATTAACACCCTTAGTGTCAGATTTTCCTGAATGCAGGCTTTTGAATGCGGAGTGTTTGGCATTAAGAAGAGGGCGCTATTCAAGTATACTGAGGGGGGGGGGGGTGTTGGTAGCACTGTGCTCAGCTCCTCCTCTTCTTCATGAACGGGGAGGGGTGGTGGGATGCAGGTGTGTGGCTGTTTGTGAACGGGATTATGAACAAAAGTGCTGTGTACCAGCTGCTACTTGAAACTGTGGCCCTGGATTGTCTCCCAGGAGTCTCTTCTCCCCGATGCTTAAACTCCCTGTGGCTCTCGGCGGTAGCCATTCGCAGAGAGCTGGCTAACCTGCTTTTCTGTGTTAAAGTAAAGAAGGAGGCTCACCTCAACCATCCATAAATGTGTAGCATCCACCTGGCTAATTCTAGGCAGCCATTTTGTGACAGAATTCTGCTCACACATTGGCTGGTAACCCAGTTATACTGTATACTATATGGATGAAGATATTCAGATTTTAAAGAATAATAATAATAATAATATATATATATATATATATTTTTTTTTTTTCCTCTTCTTACTATTACCATTTTTTCCTTGTGATAGTGTGGCATGTTAATATACAACCTCTTGTTAGGCAAGGAACAGTCTATACTCCACTGTTCATCTGTCTCAGTAATACACATGAATGTGTCTTAATCACTGACCATACCGGCTAGGCCCCCTGCTGATGACAACCCATAAAGATCCATCAACCATCCCATAATAGAATTAGGTTCCATTGACACCCTCCCCAGACACCCTGCTACACTGACCCCTCTCAGAACACATGACTGACAGCTCTGCATTGCCGTGGGTGACAAGCCAAAATTGTATTCCAGTTCCTTCACCCAAGATGGATAACTGACAGGTCCGTGATCTACAGAGAGACGGACCTTATTAAGCTGGGACAGATCTGTCTACTGTACCAGATATATTTTAGGGGAGGTATAAAATCATGCCGTTTCCTCAAATAAAATAAAGAGCACTACATTAAACAATTACAATGCTGTTAGGCTATATTTTAAGATTAAGTCCTATTTTATTAAAAACACTATTTTCATTTCAATTCAAGGACTTAAGACTCTTCATAATTCTTTGGCTCGCACCTTATATATTTGACACTACCTGAAGCTGGTAATGTTTTAAATTTTTAGGCAGTTTATCAGCATGGCTTTCATACTCGACGACGGAGCCTAGCCTACATTTATTTTACTTATAATCCATTTATAGAGCTTTTCCAGGCAGCTCGTTAAATTATGCATTGTTAATCACATGCTGTGGTGGTTGTTCATTATTCACGTGCTACTGAAACATTTAAAGCCTACGTTTGGACAGCGCCAAACGAACACACGCAGGCGTGCGTAGACCATATGTGTTTAGTGCGCGGAGCAGTCCGGCTGATGCAAAGCTTTCTGCAACGTTGCTGCGACGCTGTCGTGGCGGTCTCTGGCAGATTAAATGTTACGCGTTGGTCGGAAGTAGAGCAGATTTCCATGATGTAGCTTGTAGCTACCTTCTGTTCTATCCGCTGCAGTGGCGTTTGATTTTTAAATTGACTGATGCAAGAAGACGCTGACAGTTTCCGTGTGCCGCTAAGCAGATCCCGTGAACAGGGGAGTCGATGCGTGACTGAATCAGACGCTGCACTGTAAATGAAAACGTGTCGGCATTAATAATTAAGGCAAGTCATTTTGCAAGTCATTATCAACTGCTTCCCCTGTAATGATTAACGGTGTCTTGTCACACTTCTTTGTTATAAATAATTTACAAGTAAGAAAGTATGCAAGTATGTTGATCTTTCTTTCTGATATCTAAAAAAAATAGGGGAAAATACACACCTGCTGTAAAAAAAACGGTAGTGTCAGTGTGTCCCATTTGAGGCTTTCTGCTGTGGCTACAGTTCTTTGTGTTCACGTGAGCACATAGTCCCCAGGGAGAGAGTGGGTGATTCATACAGAGGCCTGCAATGTCATATCTGCCACACCAAAATGAATGACGAGGCAGCTGACAGGACTCGGGTACACAGAGGCCCGTTTCACTGCCGTAATGAGCGAGCGTATCCTATACTGTGTGGCCCAACGTCACATCGGGCTACTACATCTGTGCCTGCAAAGACCTTTAAACACAGGCTTGGGATTGGTTCCAGGTTCACCCGGCTCTCCTTCAGCCAATTAACTTCTGTTGTGAAAAGGAACGTTCCAAGGCTGAATTTATGGCCCTGTGAACACGTTTTGTAGTCGTCCTGTCAGAAAGCCAGCAGTCATAACCTTCAAAACACACACACTTTTCATGTTCAGCGCGAAGGAACTAAATGTGGTGAAAGGGCCGTTTTATAAAAACAAAATGTCTTGTGTGTGTGTGTGTGTGTGTGTGAGGGGGGGGTCTAATTTATTGTAGTGCATTATGTCTGTTGTTATCCTCCTTTTCCATGTGTATTGGAATTGAATATTTGTCTCATGCCTCTCATTTGTGTTTTCCCCGCTGGCTTTGTATTGTTGATGGCCTTGTGTGGTTTTATCTATTTTTCCTTCCTGCCATTCCCCAAGACACCTAATTGACCGCTCACGCAAGTGGCATGCAGACCAGCTGCAAACTGGCTACCTCAATACGTTTTTTTTTTTTGTTCCTAATTGGATTCGAATAGCGGGTAATTTTACAACTTCTGCTCAATCAATATTTGTCCCATCCCCTGAACCGCGGGTGCGGACCCAGCCTGGTCATTAATAAGAAGAAATGCGAGTGCCACCTTTAATTATAGGTGTTATTAAACAGCAATCAGAATTAATCGATATGACAAAGTATGGTTTTAGGTGGAGAGAAAACGCTGCGCATAAAGTGGAGGGCGCGTGTGCGTTTTAGAAGCAAGCTTTCCATAGTGTCCTTGTAGGAGGCTTCCTTGTCCACGCGTATCAGCTGTTGTGGGTAAATTAAATCTGACTTGGTTTGTGGCAAAGATGGCACAGCAAGTTGAGAAACCTGAACTTCCAGTTCCTTCATTGTGAAAGGTAATCGAGGGGGAGGGGGAGAGAGACAGAGAAAGGGTATAACTGCCCATGGTTGTTAATGCCACAATATTTATTGATTAATCTGTGTTCATGTCCCAGTGTATTTCTGTAAGCTTTAGAAATATTTAAATGTAAATATGTATTTTACGGCAGTAAAACATTTTTTAAATTTCAATTGGAGAGAGAGAGACAGAAAGAAAGAGATAGGGAGAGAGAGACTTATCAAAGGTATGATTCTTTGTCCCCGTTATGATTCAACACCAGTCCATGGAGTGTGTCACACTCAGGACCACTCTTCTGAGCGGTGACATGAACAGTGCATGCATCTCTGCAGTGTTGCTTCTCTGTGTCCCTCTCTTCCTGTGTCCCTCTCTTCCTGTGTCCCTCTCTTCCTGTGTCCCTCTTTTCCTGTGTCCCTCTCTTCCTGTGTCCCTCTCTTCCTGTGTCCCTCTCTTACTGAGTCCCTCTCTCCCTGTGCTCCTCTCTTCCTGTGTCCCTCTCTCCCTGTGTCCCTCTCTTACTGAGTCCCTCTCTCCCTGCATCCCTCTCTCTGAGGAGTTTTGAATTGATTGAACATGTTGTCATTGAGATGAGCTTTAAGAAAATGGCGGCACTTTGTACCGAGAGTTGTTAAGTGTGGGATGATTGATAGGTGCCTTCCCTTGTGCACTGCAGTAGAACATTGGCTGAAGTGTCCTTACAGCCCCTGAAATCACATTTCATTTCCCCCTCAGAAACCTCCCAATAAAAGTCAGTGGAATGCTAAGGCTGGTAGCCCATGCAATAAGAACTCTGCTCCGGTCTGGTTTTGAAGGTGTGTGTGTGTGTGTGTGTGCATGTGCATGTGCGTATGCGTGTGCGTGTGCGTGCGTGCGTGCACGCTAATGTGTAAGTGTGCACATTGTGTGTCTGTGTGTGGTAGTGTATGCTGCCAATACATACGGTGATGGATTTCTGTGACCGAGTGAGTAATTAAGTCACAAGGCGTAACGGAGGTTTATTTATGGTCGTCATTATGAAGAACCTTGGCTTGTGTTTGTGAACAAGTTATCTGTGACCTCCAGCTTGTTGGCTCCTGCATTCTATCCCCGACATGTAACTGACACACACACGCACAAACACACACGCACACACACACACACACACACACACACACACACACACACTCACACACACACACACAGTGGCTTTGTCCCACATGCACATGCGGATTGAGGAGAGCCATTTCTATTACAGAGTGAGGCCTATTTATTGTGGAATTATATTGGTTACTTCATTGCAATTTTTTTACGTCACAAAACGTGTCTGGCCAGTTTACAAGTAGGAACTGATACATTGTGAATTAAAAAACAAGGAGAAAAAAAAGTGCATCACATCAAAGAGGATTTCATGTATCAGTGGCTAAATTAAATGTTGTTGGATTTGATTATCTTCATGTGTGAGGAAGCCACCTTAGGGAATTTTGTACGGATGCAAACTGTACACTGCACCTACCACTACCAGTGTTACTACAGTGTAAATATGCAGGCATCAGGCCAATTAAGGTGAAAATGATTCCATCAGTACAGGTGTTTGTTTACCTCATGGTGGGTTGTGCATTCAGATGGCAGGATTGATTGGCAGACTGCATGTTCCTCAGACATGTAGTAATGTGCTATGATGCTTCAGTGAAGGCATTGTGGGAAACGGTGTTCTCCCCCACCTTCAGACGCAAGGTAGGAGTCATGGCTCTTGTGTTCCTCAGCTAGCCTCACAGGTAAAGTAAATGTTTTTTTTTTGTCCTCTGGGGTTCATTCCAATTCATTGAATGTAAACCCAGCATGCGGTGGGAGAACTCACGGTAAGTCTGTGAGCAAGCCTACGCAGCTTTTTGGGTGAGGATTTACCTGTCAATCAATGATGTTTGTGCACCATACCACCATTTCCCATTCTGAGACACATTCCCCAGGAACAGACATTCACTTCCGCCTGACCACAGGAGATTCACAACCTTTGCATATTTTCTCTTTTGTTTTACTTTCATGGCAGTCAACAGAAAACCGAGGCTTCATTTTTTTTTAATCTCAACATGCCTTTTTTCTTTCTCTCCCCCCCCTCCCCCCTCCCCCCCATACAGGAAAAGAAGAATATGTTGCCACCTTCAAAGGATCGGAATACTTCTGCTACGACCTGTCCTTGAACCCGATCCAAAGTAGCAGCGATGAAATCACGCTCTCGTTCAAAACCCAGCAGAGAAACGGACTGATGCTGCACACGGGAAAATCAGCCGACTACGTCAACCTGGCGCTGAAAAACGGGGCCGTGTCTCTGGTCATTAATCTGGGGTCCGGAGCCTTCGAAGCTCTGGTGGAGCCGGTCAATGGGAAATTTAATGACAATGATTGGCATGATGTCAAAGTTACAAGGAATCTACGTCAGGTAACAGTACAGAGGGTGACAGCAGAACAATCCTAAAGATAATAATAGCGAAACAATGACAAAAAAGTACAATTATACATTTGCAATCTATAATAATGATCTTGAATTTTAAATTCCAATTTGTATCTCAATAGTTCTTATGCGACTATGATTGAAAATTGAAAATGAAAAAGCTTAAAAATTCACAGCGATGCTAATTATTATTATTGAGTACTGCATTTGAGCAGGGGCATTTCTAGAATTGTTAGGGGTTTGGAAGTGAAAGAGAAGTGAAATTTTCCCCCATAATCGATGAGAAAATGAATGAGTCAACCCAGGTAGCAGCACGGCTCTGCAAAGGTAGCCCTGGGTCTCAGGTCCGAGGTGAGCTTTTAATTGTAAAAGCTTTTAGATGTTAAGTAGTAACGACTCCTCATAGATGACGGCAAATGGTGGTGCTTAGTCTTAGTCAGGGGGTGTCAGTGGAAGTTGCTCCTGTCTCTCCACTATGTATAACAACAGACTGTCTCTGTCTCTGACCGTCATTTCTAATTGTGCCTTTCTACTAAGGAACTGAGCGCTCTACACTCTTTATCCCAATTAGCAGACCCTCATCAGTGACCGTTATGTGTCTCTCAGTACTGTCTTCTGTTAGGGGAAAGCCTTATGATTGCAGCTTTATGATGGCCCAAAAAGGATGTTTCACTTTAACAGCATATAAAACTATAATGAGAAAGTAAGAAAGACCGAGAGAGATGAGGCATAGGGTGTGGGAGTGGGTACTGCCCTTTGTTGGATGTAGGCATAGATATATTTAGATTTAGGCTTTAGGTTGATTCTCGCATATATTGGGCCGCCTGTGCAAGTTCAATTAGGGATAAGAAATGGAATGCCTGGACTCTGTTAATTGCGGTTATTTGTCTAGTTTAGGAAGATCAATTCCTTGAGTTCCTGCTCTGAATACATAACAGGTGAGAGTACGGCCTTCACTAAAATACAGGGCTAGGGACAAAGGAACAAACAAACACGAACAACAAAAAAGTTTTTCTTTTAACAAACCCCCTCTACAGCTGTCCCTGCTCAGGTTGTGGGAAACTCTTTTTTTGAAAGTGGCATCAAAGGAAAACATTAGAAAACAAAAACTGTTGATCCAAAAAAAAAAAGATAATAATGAATAAATATTAAGCTAGTAATGCATATTGTAAATGCATGCTTAGTGGGTGGGGAAGAGGCAGATCTCCATGCTCTTCATTCTGTGCCGAGATCTCCTTTGCTTTGTCTCATTGCAGTAAAGTGATCCTAAAGTCCATCAATATGACCGAAGGAGGCACAGGAGTCACGAATCCCATATTGATGCTTTGTTAATTACGGGCGACAGGATTCGGCGCAATCCAAACTGACCAAAGAATGGAACAAAAAAATGAATTATCCAAATAAATAAGGACTTTCGTTAAAGAGGGTCTGCTGATGCGCTTTAGGTCTTATGAACCATTTGATGTCTGTCAATCATATACCGTCAAATGCGGAGGTGGAAAGAGGTGGAGCAGCCCAGTGAAGGGATGGTGAGGGTGGGGTGGGGTGGGGGGCGGTGGGGTGGGTGTGGAGCGTGGGGGATGTTTGGGGGGTAAGGTGCAGAATCGCTGCGTGTGTTTTCTTAGGGAGTAACAGATTTGAGGGTTGGTTCCTGCACCACTGTGGAGCTCTCTCGCTATAGTCTGCTTTTTTTCTTGTTAAACTTATTTTGCCCTTTTTCTATGTTACTAACATGCTTTAAGAAACTAACATGTCATTCATGGAATGTGTCATTCTACTAACCGAAACCTTATTTAACTTTCAAAAAAACAATGTACTAACCTGTTAGTAACCATCATATATTTTTTGAGTAACAATCGTTATTCTGTTCACAGTTTTTAATTTCCTTTCTCCCCCCTTTTCCACAAAGCACTCAGGCATTGGACACGCTATGGTAAACAAACTACATTGTTCGGTAGATATCATTCTAATTGTCTCTTAGTTTGGGTTTGCCTTGTGTTTCTTTCCTTTCTTTACTGTAGACGTCATTAACAGAAAGGGAACTGCGGTTGGTACTCTTCAGCTTACTTTTTCCAACAACCTTTTTTCTTTCTTGTCATTTGTTGGTTTATCTTCCTTATTTTACCTGTTTCCTGTCCAATTCTGTTTGATTCACCCTTCAGGAGCATCGTTTCGAGCCTTTTGCATCAGGCAGTGGTTTACAAGGAGGACTCTCCTGGCTGGCTCGCCTGTTGCTCATTGGCTCAGCCAGCTCTATGACCATTCACTCTGCATGGCATGCGCTCTGAATGCCCGCTGCGATTGGCCAGCTGCCCATGTGTCCTAACGAGACTCACAAGCCGTTGTTGTTGTCCTTGTTTCTTTTTTTTGAGACCATCTTTGTGATGCTGCATGCACACAACTCAGTGTGCCATCACGTGGATTCAATTGCTTTTAACAAATTTTTTTAATTTGACCAGTTTTTATTAACAAATACAATTTTCCTTTTGCGTGTGTGTGCACACAAAAGGAAAAGAAAGGCATGTTTTTTTTTGTGAGTTTTTACTTTTTTGCCTCTATTAACAAAATGCAAACTGTGGTTGTGCTTATAATGGCTTGAGCTGTTGATCTAACCCCGTGGCACGCTGTTGTTTTGTTTTAATTTTGTTTTTACATAGAAACAAACTGCTTAAACATACTAATATGTACCCTAGCAAAACTAACCTAGAATACATTTTACTAACACCATTTTTGTGTCTGCTAAATTACTTTTGAGTTGCAGTAGGGGCAATACTAACACTTTAGTGTGGAAAATCAGTAACCTCCCTAACCAGTTTAGCTTTTTCACGGGGGCTTGCAGACTACAATGCAATACCAAACTGGCAAAATGAAAAACAAGAAAAAAATGAAACAGACATGAAAATGGGTTTCATACAAAAACACATAGTAAGGAATAAAGCATAGGAAAACTAAATTACTAGGGGAGGAACAAGCCGGACTGCAGCCTATAGGTGTCCAAGTATAGCGTGTCCTTTTCCTGTGCTTTGTTGCCTAGGTAACAATATCTGTGGATGGAATTCTGACCACCACGGGATATACACAAGAGGACTACACCATGCTAGGGTCTGATGACTTTTTCTATGTCGGGGGCAGTCCTAGCACGGCCGACTTACCAGGATCGCCCGTTAGCAACAACTTTATGGGTTGCCTAAAAGAGGTAAACACCACCACGTTTTGTGTGCTCTCTTCAGAGTGCACTTCTCCAGCCTCTTCTAAACCCTCTTCCCCCTTCAGAGACCCGACTCTGGAGACGCGGGCGTATTATACGCCCTATTGTAAAGCCTATAGGACTTAATTCTGTTTGCAGAACACTTGAGTTACTGGTATTTTGGTGATTCCGAATATAAATATTAATTATTTGTATTTTTTTCTAAATCCTCAAGGCAGAGTTAAATACACAAACAAAACCAAATAAATAATAATGCCATGATTAGGGCCTTACCAAATTGGCCTTATGTCTCATGGTCGTGAAAATTGCGTCACGGACCGTGAAATCCGCTTCTTCCTGTGAAATTGGGCTCCACTCTTGAAATTGATCATTTGACGTGAAATGTTGCGAAATTTAGAGTTTTATTGAAGCTTAGAAAATTTTAATTGACCAAAAGTTTCAGTGAATTTGGTAGGGCCCTAGCCATGATTATAGATATTTACTATATCTTCAAAAAACATTATTTTCAGGGCAGTATAGTGTGCATCTTCATATCGCCTCACCTCATACTTATTTACACTACTCTTTGGTTTTCACATTCACCCCTTTTACATTTTATTTTTAAAACATGCGCTATTCATTTTACACTTGAAGTTTAATGGAGATTGGCCTTCCCCTCTGGGACATGAGATGCAGGAGTACAGCTAGGAAGGGGAAGCATCCCCCCTGTTATCTTTTCATTTCAGGATGTTTCTTCCTCTCTCCTCCTTTTTCTCCTTGCACCGCGCCCTTTTATTTCTGCAGTGTTGGTGCTGGTGGTTGCTGTAAACATACTTTAAGTCGAGGGTCCCCAAAAGTATTACCCGCAAAGGCAATGGATCTAGTTATCACCGCTACTAAATACATTAAGTAAAGCAGTTGATTAAATACAGTTTTTTTGGGTCTAAAACTTGGAGACTCCAGGACCAGAGCTGGACAGTTCACCTACCCTAAGTTTGACGGTGTTTTTATGCACAATGGTCTCTTTTCCACTAGAAATACATGGTCTCCTGGACTTTCACAGTAACACAATGTAGAGTTTGTGGGTTCTCCTTGTAGCTTTTGGCTTCTTAGGTGATCAGAAGAACCTGGTCCCATTTAGGTCCTATTGTGGTAACATTTGACCATTCCAAGTACTTGATTAACTCTAGCACAGTATAATAATATTATATATCATAATAAACTGGTAGAAAAGCGTTTTTGTGCTGCCCCTAAAGGTTGAAATTTCCTTTCTGCTCCCCACACTGCCCCGACATCAATCGTGATGTCAGAGTACCTCTTTGGAGGTACCTCTACATCATATAGATAATGGCTGTCGCCCACAACGGAAACAGCCGGCACCTCATTGGTTTGACCCACTACGTTACTTTTGTTTCGGCTCCACATTTTTAAACCAGAACAACGTGGCGTCCTGTTCATAAACTCTTATTCCACCTAAATAGTCCACTAAAATATATTTCTGAAAATATTTGAGGTGAGAAATAGGCCATGCAGTTGCTGAATCTTGATTCATATTTGATGTGCAACGTCTAGTTTGACAGTTTGATCCGAGTTATACAAAATCATTTATATAATGTACGATAATTTAACAGCTCCTCCGCCCCCACCCCTCTCCCCCGTTCACCTCACAAAGTATTTTTCAAAATTGTGTAGTGAGCGGAGACAGGCTGAGACAGTGGGTGTACTTACTCTTTAACAGGCTTTGGGTAAATTCCATTATTCATTCCATTTAGGAAATGAAAGGAAATTCTGAAAAATATTATGCACCTTTTTTCAATTCATACATTTAATTTTGAATGATTTTCTTGATTGACATCATTGAAATGTAATTGACTCTAGCCATCATGCTTCAGTCAAAACAATCAGTTTTCTATTAAAAATTTAATATTTTCTGTGTTTATTTTGTGAATTATCATCCTAATTATTTTGGTTAATTATTTACTGAGAACTTTACAGGGCGTGAACGCTGGCATCCATCTGTGGCTTTGTAATGAAAGTGAAGCAGCCTTTCCGAGTACGTCTTTTACCTTATTCCCTGTATCAGTCCGTTTTAATCCTATTCACCATTTTCTGTGAAATCTTAAAGACCTGTCTACCATTCCAGAAGAAAAGCATATGTGAAAGTGAGAATTTCAATTTAACCTGTAACAGGGCAGCATCACTCCAGAGGAAATCATTTTTTCCATTATATTTGATTATTGTAATATCGATATTGGGTAAATGTACCATTTGTTTTATTTCTGGATGTTAATGATAAGAGTTAAAGTATGGCTCATCTGATTTTAATAACCCGCCACACCCTCATGCTCTGATTCCCAGTTGATGACATATTGCAGAGCAGTTATAGGACTTTATCTGTAGACTTTGCACCACTAACAATCAATCCAGTATCAGTTTACTTGCCACTAATCTTATCTCTTAAAGTTGCGAGTGCATCAGATGCTGATCCGGGATCAGCGCGTGGGTGCCGAGTGCTTGCCCTGACAGGTTAATATCGGTACAGTCAGAGACACCTTTTGTGTCTCAGTCCCTGGTTGATGACAGGTAGCTCAAGCCGTTTTATCTGGGATCACCCAGACAGCTTGCAGCTCTGTGGAGACCCTGTTCTGTGAGGTATAGCACCTGCCCTTTCTCTGGGCAGTCGGCATCGATTGCCTTTTTTCCTCACACTGTCTCTTCTGTATCCTGCTGTCATGGTTATAGTTGCACTGAAGTCATCTGGATGCTCGTTCCTTTGCAGTAGAATATTCCGGAACCTTTGCCACATGACTTTTCGGCAAATTGTAATTTTTACAGACTTGTTATACTTTATTTCATTCTGGCAGCGCAGCAATATTTCACTAATGTGAATATTAAAATTTTTCCTTCTACTTTGGAGGTGGTTACAAATATATTACCTAAATGTAGAAAGAAAAACAAAATTAAATAAATATGCAGTTATATGAATACACTAACAAGTATTTATTGCATTATGGTATTGAATGTGTGTAATTGAACAGGGATTTATTTTTATCACAGTGTGCAGCCTTCCCAGCTGAATATGCCCAGATTGCCGATATCAAACTGTTCTGCCATCGTTAGCTTCATGTTAATACACTCCCAATGGAAGTGTCCCTTTGTATGCAATTGTTAAGCCTATTTTATTTTTCTTGCCTCCCAACACAAAATAATTACAGCAAGAGAAAAGCGAAATGTTTATCGTAGTTGCGTTCACCTCGTTCAGTATGGAAACGTACCGAGCATTCTTTGAGCTCACCTTCTCTTTTGAGATGAGGTTAAGTGCATTAGTGGTGCCGGGCAGAGCTTGAAGCTTGTAGCCCAGGCATGTTATCCAGGAAAGCCTAAATACATCCCCAAAGCTCCCAGTAAGATCTATGGTTCTAATACTGACAGTCTTACTGTATGGGGAGGTTTTTTTTAGGGTGGGGTAGTAAGAATCAACTCATTATAATTACAAGATGTGGGAATATATTGCCTACCAAAAATAGCTTGGATTGTTAAAGATTAACTGGACTGTTCATCAACATTTATTTATTTATTATTATTATTATTATTTATTTCGAAATGGCATAATCCAAAATATTGGCTTATCATTTCTATATTACCCATGGGGCAGGGGCATGCCAGTATTAACAACCCATGAAACCTTGAATGCAAACAAGATTATTACACTGCAAGGACACAGAACTACTGCCACAGTAAGTCTGCAGATGGTCTGTATGGTGATTTCTATGGTTTGCCACTCGACACAATGGATTCAAACAGTGTGATCCAAAATGTGCAATAAAGCTTGCCTCTATCTGTGAATCCTCTTTCAAACCAGCTGCAAAAAAAAACTAAATTAATTAAATAAGTTTTAATAAATAATAATAAATAAATAGTAGACATACTCACACTTATATGTGACATAAGTGTAAACATACTTTATTCCCTGCCACTGGACAGAAAGGATGGTGGTAGCCAATTAAAAAAAAATATATATATATTTTTTATGAATCCAAAAAGACTTCCCCCTTTTGCACTCCTCCGTCCTAAGCCCCTCCCACCAAATTATGCTCCAGTGCACATGCGGAGACAGGCAGACAGGGAGGGGTTTATTCTATTGGGAGGATCTTTTGCTTGTCGATAGTTGCCCTGTTTGGTCGCTACATAGCTAGCCCTGATTGGTTGGTTTTTGGAAGACCGGCTTGAGATTGTTTGACAACCTTGTACAGAGCCTAGGACACTCACAGAAACCAGGTTTTTCCTCAGAACACTTGATTTATTCATAGCTGCTGAAATGTAATGAGCAAATGTAATACTTTTGACAAAATTATATCGAAAAAATCTTGCCTACTGCACCTTTAATATAGGTGATTATGGTGACATAAAAACCTTGCAACCAATAACTGCGCATTTGGAAATGCACTAACAGGATGGTGTTTGCCCCTTATCGCCATGAGAATATTGATGGCAACTCTTATGAATTAAGTGTTTTATCTCACCGGGTAGAATCGCTTTAAGATTATGTGCTTTGAGGTGATTTAAGAGAAACAGTGAATATGTCCCTTTTACTTTGTCAGACTTTCAGTAATTCATGTTATAAGCATTTGGCATTTTTACTACATTGGCCACACTAATACATACAAGAGTAGTCTGTCAGTCCAGTGATTTGTATTGGGTGCTGGCTTACCTCTTGTGGAGTTCACTATCTGGGTCTTGATGATTTAATCCCTGTGCTAAAGATCCAATATCATAGCCCATTTGAATGTGTGACATCCATAAATATGTAGCCTTGTTCTTTTCTCTTGAAAAACAGTCAGAGCAGCCATAGTATAGTTGTAGAAATAGATTCCGTTTGTCGTGATACAAAAAAAAAAACATTTCACAATGTTTACTTGCGCTTCCTACCTTTTAGCAACACTTCCTTGTGCTTAGATGCACTTACGTAATTACACAGGCAGTGAACGTGAAACAAGGTTGAAGCACGATTTGATGATCTCTAAAAGATTTTTCCCTCAATGTCGTGAGCACGATGCAGACTGTACTGCAGGTCAGTGACCCTCACAGTTGATTCATATGCTGGGAATGTGCAAACATAAAGAGGATTTATTTACACACCTCAGGTACTAAATCTGTCGAGGTCCAAGTACAGGGTATTTCCCTGTGTTTTTTTGCAATATTAGTATTTTTGATTGTACATTTGTGGATACGTTTCTCTCTCGCTGACACACGCATACGCGCGCACAGATCAATGTGTGGTATTTTAATTTACTTTAGAAGCACTCCAATGCGTACGCATTCACATACAATGTGCACACACACACACACACACATGCATACACACACACGCATACATATACACACACACACGCACAGTCACACACATCTTCCTATTTGCTGACTGGAGCTTTATTGGAGTCATGCGGATGGCAGTCAAACCCGCTGTACTCTCAACAGCCTCCCGTCAAGCCGCAAGTGTATCCACTGAAACCTTTATGGATTAATGAATTAGCAGAATGGGCTAATAATGATAGCTAATGCCATTCTGAGGCAATTATCTCCCGTCCTTATACCGCTGTAAATACACTGCTAAAAGTAAATAAAGTCAATAGCGGTTAAGACAAATAATAATGGACTCTGTAGTCAAAAAAAATAAAATAATTCACTGAATTGTAGCTTGGAATTCACCCAGCATTCTTTTAATTGCGCTGTCCGTAACGTACATCATATACAAACTGACAGTGTCCACTTACGCAGCTTGGCCTTGCTCAAAGTGCAGAGAGAGGGTGCACAAATAAAATTGATCAGGTAAAACAGATTGTTCCATCACTTATTCATAAACTATGATTAATACCTCACTAATGCATCCCATAAATATTTAAGCAGTTTATGTCCCCTTTCTTTTTTGGCCGTCACGTTAATGTTCCCGACATCCCTGCGTTTTATTGGTTGTGCGCAGATGCTGACGGGGCGGCTGTCTTTGACGAGCTCCACACGCGGCACCAGTGCAGTCGATACCCGTCTGCCCCGATCACGGTCAGGACATGGAGAGCGTGCCACTGACTGGAAGGGGAGACAGCGAGTCTGGGACATGTCAGAACATGACCTGTAAACTAATTCACCAGCTCCCTGCCATGTCGCCTCGACGTTGGCCGTGCTGCTATTAGGCGGCGACGACGATGTGATCGCGTTACACGTGGGACAGGATGACGGCTCTCAGTAGACCCCCCCAGCAGACCCGCCCCCCATCCCGTGCTTGTAACTGTAATCCTTGTTGTAAGAGGATTCAGAATTCATCCTCTTGTCTCCCAGCAACGCCCCCCCCCCCCCGCCAACCATTTTTTAAAACCATTTCCTGTGCCTGCTCATGCCTGCTCACCCAGCAGGGCTGGTGAACTGTGTGCGTGTGCGTGTGTGTGTGTGTGTGTGTGTGTGTGTGTGTGTGTGTGTGTGTGTGTGTGTGTGTGTGTGTGTGTGTGGGTACAGTTGATTAATTTAGATGTTTAGAAATGGTTTTTGAAAAGGACATCCATCATCCGAAGCGTTTATTTTAATCCCAGGCGCCGGTGTGGGGCTTGGTCAGCGTTTTTCCACCCCCTACACCTGTGATGCAGACAGCTGTTAGGCCTTCCTCCCCCCAACCCTCCCCCCCCGCCCCCCCCACCCCCCAGCCATCAGAACACACTAACTAAAGGAGGGGTGTCATGCTACACCTCTATAGCTTTCAGCTATTTGCCTGTCCTCATTCCTGCCGGTTCTAGCACACAGATACAGTCCCAGGTATTTCCTCCCATGCATTTCTGTGGAATTAAAGAATGAGATAATTAAAGCTGCCTACAGCACATTCATTGTTAAGATAAGCACAGAACCGGTTCCTCTGATTGAAATTTGTGAAGCATCACCCTTTTTTAAATTTTTATTTAATCTACATGTCATTAGCTCAACGCTGGCAAACGTTCAAACTGAAATTGAAGTAAAACGGAAGGTTTTATTTTATACTTCGCAATTTGCCACACAGCTTTTAGATTATTGTCAGGGCTGGAGGGAAAAAGTCCCGCCCCTGTCACAAACCCTGACTCCACCCATGCGACTGGCTCAGGGGGATTGGATGGAGACACATGAGTGGTGCTTTGTTCCATAAATGAGGTGAGGGCAGTGTGAGGCTAATGACAGTGCTTTATGTGTTCTGGCTAACGATGACTTGAGTATGAGCCAGAGGATGATCGCTGTACTGACGCAGCATCACTGTGTAGATAAAACTGCAGGTGTTGAAATTGCATGTTTTACTGCGATTGTGCCAAGATAGTTTGCTTATGGAGGGATTCCAGGGTATTGACATTCTTTTATGCCCGACCAGAGTTTATATTGTAGGAAAATCAATGTGTAAGTGGATGTCAATACAGATGTAGTGGAAAAGCGGTTCCATTTATTCAGCATTCACCAGCAATTATACCCATGCATTAGCGAGGATCGGAGTGACCTTTGTCTCTTTTTTTAATACGTATGCTAGTTCTCCTTAGCTTGCGCTTGAGCTGTTTACCACAAAAAATTTGAATATTGCTGCAAAAGTGCCTGTGTGTAAAAGATCTCTTTCTTGAGCAGAAGAAGGAAAGAAGTGTATCTCTGAGATGCAGGCACTCTCCTCAGAGAGAATAGAGACTGGGCAGGATTAAGCTTTATCACCTCACGCCATTCCACTCCACTTCCACAACATGCACCCCAGCCATGCAAATTAAGCTTTATCACCTCTCGCCATTCCACTCTACTTCCACAACATGCACCCCAGCCATGCAAATTAAGCTTTATCACCTCTCGCCATTCCACTCTACTTTCACAACATGCACCCCAGCCATGCAAATTAAGCTTTATCACCTCTCGCCATTCCACTCCACTTCCACAACATGCACCCCAGCCATGCAACTTAAGCTTTATCACCTCTCGCCATTCCACTCTACTTCCACAACATGCACCCCAGCCATGCAAATTAAGCTTTATCACCTCTCGCCATTCCACTCCACTTCCACAACATGCACCCCAGCCATGCAAATTAAGCTTTATCACCTCACGCCATTCCACTCCACTTCCACAACATGCACCCCAGCCATAAAATAACTTTTTATTTTATTTTAACCAAGGTTCAAAAATAAACATATTTTGTTTCCTGCACTCTCAGCTACATCTTAAATGTTTTGTGAGCCATTTAATCATAATGGGATATTACTGTAGGTGATGGTTCCTTGCATATATCCTTTTGGTTAGCGCAATGGTTCTAACAATGATTACAATTTCCCTGTTGGTCTTCCAAATTTCTACCTGTGTTCTGCATACAGAATTCTGAATTCAAAGAGATTTACAATAAAAATACGACTGTATGATCAGTGCATACATTGCTCTGTTATTCCCTTCTATGAAATGTTAACTGTGTGCCTGCTGTTGTGAAACAGGTAGTGTATAAAAACAACGATGTCAGGTTGGAGCTGTCCAGATTAGCCAAGCAGGGAGATGTGAAGATGAAGGTACATGGGGTGGTGGCCTTCAAGTGCGAGAATGTGGCCACCCTGGAGCCCATCTCCTTTGAGACGCCCGAGTCCTACGTCACGCTCAGCAAGTGGAATGCCAAGAAGACAGGCTCAATCTCTTTCGACTTCCGCACCACCGAGCCCAACGGCCTGCTCCTCTTCAGCCATGGCAAGCCCAAACAGCCACAGAAGGACGCCAAGGGCCCGCAGACACTCAAGGTGGACTTCTTTGCCATCGAGATGTTGGACGGGCATATTTACCTGCTGCTGGACATGGGATCGGGCACCACGAAGACCAAGGCTGTCAACAGGAAGGTCAACGACGGGGACTGGTACCACGTGGACTTCCAGAGGGACGGGAGATCAGGTACGGACGCCCCCTTTGCGTCTCCTAGATATATCAATATCCCTTTTCTCTTACTTTTGTATTGGCTGCTCTCTTTTGCTATAAATAAGAATAGTACTACAGTCTATTCTATTCTGGTGCTTGTAGTTATAGTGGTTGGTGTGGTTTTCCAAAGTGCCTTCTAATTGAATACATATACATTTAAAATGCAATGCTAGAACAAAAAAAGCCCATGAACAAAAAACACGTATGCCGTGCACTTATGCCGTGAGAGCATGTTACGTGTTCTCCTTGCCTCATGCACCTATCGCCCAGGATGGGCATGCATATTACATGGACTTACATTACATTAGGCTTGTGGGTCGTGTTTTACACGCCGCGTGACTTGTCCTGTAAACCCATCAAGCTTGACGTCGCTCCGCTGCGGCGCAACCCCAGTCCCTGCCGCCTGGCTTGTCTCAGCGGTGGTTTGCCAGCGCGCCCCGCCCACGCGCACGAGCGTGGGCGTGCGCTCGCGCGCCTGTTCCGAGCCGAGGGCTCGCAATGTCACAGCGAAAATTAGATTCGCCCCTCTACAGGTTTTTCGTTTTTTTCTGCACGGAGTGGGAATTAGATTTACTGTTTCACTACCCCTTTAAAGTATAGACTCGTAAAAAAATATTCAAATTTACCCCTTTGGAAAAAAGGAAACTTAAAAAAAGACGTTCAATGCATAGAGGCATTTCTCCTGTGTGACTACTGAAGGCATCCATGTAATGTAAATTACAAGAAAAAACAGAAAGACTGTCTTTCATTTCTCCTTCAAGGACTTTTTTTTTATTCTCAATGACTCTACATATTCAGTATCTCACTTCTGAAATAATTGGTGCCACTTGGTATTTATATGGTGAGGGATCATAATCAGGTCTCCATCACTGAATTGCCTAAGTTACATAAGCCTTCTGTGACCACCATTTTAGTTGCAGTTTGCTTCTAACTGGTAACTATTTTTTAATATAATCAATTATTTTCTTAAACAGTCTCTCTCTCTCTCTCTCTCTTTCTCTCTCTCTCTCTCTCTCTCTCTCTCATATACTCAGCAATCTTATATTCCAAGTGTTTCTATGGTAACAATAAAGGACACTTAAATATTGGTGCTAATATTGTTATTCGGATTGTATGTGTTAGTGTTACAAGGTTATTGTTCTTCACTCTGTGTGGTTATCATATTATATTGACAAGAGGAAACATTTTTTATTGCTTACGCAACACTTTATGTGAATGCCAATTTTTTTGACATGACTAATGTTAATGTGCCCAACAAAATATTCATGAGGATTTGAGCAAATGCTTGGGTAGTCCAGCACAGAGGTGAACAACGGAGGTGTGAGCGGCACAATCAAATCCAGCTTTAAGCATGGATTTTGAGATGGGTGCTTTGAAGATGGGTTTGAAAATTAATTATTCATCACAACACTTGAGGACAGCAGTAGCATAATAAGGAAAAGGCGAGCTTACACCCCAGACGCAACTGTGAATCCGGCATTGAGCTTCATTAAAACACATTCGCAGTCGCTCACTCTAATTTATCCTGCAATGAAAATACACCCCTGCCCTCTTTCTTTCTTACTTTCTCTCTCTTCTTCTTTTTCTCACCTTCTTTTCCCCCTCACTGTTTCTCCTCTTCCTTTACCTAACTGTCTGCTCTGCCTGAGTTGCCATGGAAACCCAGGCCCTTGTCCCACAGGAGTGAGTTTATAGTGCTCCGTGTTCTGCTGAGCAGCGTGGTAATGAAATTTCAGCACACCCCCCCCCCCCCCCCCCCCCCCCCAAATCTACAGTCTGGGCATCGGCACCACAGCCCCCACAGTCTCTGAAAATTGGGAGGGGGAAAGACTATAGATCCGCTGCATGGTTTCGGTCTAATTCTTTCTTTTCCCCTGACACAAAGAAATACAGGTCACCCACATTGAGGCTGAAATGCAGCACAGATCACCAAGCTCACCAAGCTGTTTCTTTTCTTCAACATTTAGGCATGAGGTGCACTGCTTTTAATCAAGAATCCAGGCCTAATAATAATAATAATAATAATAATAATAATAATAATAATACATGTAAGAAGCAAATTTTTTTTGCATTTATTTGCTGAGGAGTTTTGTGTACTCTCAGACCCAATATGCAGTCATTAAGCATTAAAAGTACATTCATTGTACATGCTGTGTATTGTGTTGTATTTGGGGAAATCTTTCTAATATTTATGCTATTAATTCTTAACTGAATTCTTACTCTTCCTGCTTTTTATTAAAGAAGCGACTTTGAGGGAAAGAGGTAATTATCTAAAACACCACTCAAAAAATCTATTGGCCTTGTTTTGGTGACAACAGCAGCATTTGGCACTGTGTTCATTTGGAGGGTGTTGTAGTTGTAGATGGGAAATGACCCGTTCCTGGACTGAGAGCTGGATTCAATAGGTTTGTGAGGGTGGGGTGGATTCTCAGATGTAGGACAAGGAGCCTGTACCATGAAGCAGTATCACTAAGTTAGCTGGATAACTGCATTGAGTAAAACCCGGAACAGCTCTTTTTACCTCAGTCCATGTTCCAGATATAAGAGGGTTCTGGGTTTTACTCCAGCTAACTCAGTAACCCTGCTTCCTGGTACAAGCCTCAGGAAGAATCTGCTCGCCTGACATACGGCTGTGATGTACTCAGTGAGGGACAGTTTGCTGTCCGGTACCACTCCGAGCCTCCTGACCGTTGCAGAGGTCAACACTGCGGTGCTGTCCAAGATGACCAAAAGGTCAAACAGAGGGGAGGACTTGGCTGGGAAGTACGGTGTCTGAACAGCTGATCTGGTCTGTCCGCTACAGACCTGGCGCTGGTGTCGCTGCCGCCCACGGCATGCTACCCTTTACAGTGCTGTTGTGGGAAATGGTGAGGCTTTGGCTCATGTTCCCTTATACAGATGCATTGTGGGAACTGGTGAGGCTTTTTTGCCCTTGATCGTGTAAGAGAAAGCTATCTGCAGCATCTTGTTGATTGGTTCTGCTGTCTTTTATGTCCATTACAAAGACTGTTCATTTCATCGATCCTTGTTGTCGTCTGTTGTCACCTCAGTGGTACAACATGATAACCCCTTGGATATGCTTTTAAAAGCTATGCGGTCTCAAAACTGGAAAATGTACCTCTGCATTTACGATATGGAAAGTCAAAGCATGAGCTGATTATAATTTATTGGGTATATAAATGTCTTCCAATGCAACTGAAACACCAATTCATTATCTGATTAAAACAATGATTTGAAGTGCATTAATAATGATGTTAATATAAAAAAGATAAGCTGTGGAGGCCTACAGTTACTGTGTAATATATGCAGTTTTAAGTTAGAAGCTAATCGAGCATTAAATTTTTTACTGCCTGAGAGAGGGAGTGAATTGTTGTTAAGAAGGCTGTCTCAAGATCCACGGAACTATAGTCCTTCTCTAGGATTTTCAATCAGTAACATTAGACCAAAACGGCAATTTGAGTGTGTGATATTTAGGGTTGGGAGGTGTCCAAAGTGATTCAACTAAACTTGTGCAGCACAGTAAACCATACATTTAAGGAAATATGTCCTTTTTCCCTCACAAATACGGTACTTGTACATTCTGACTATTTCAGAGTTTAGTGAAATGAATGACAGCCACTATTCTTAAGTTGAGAAAAACATGGTGCCTGCTAAACCAAGCTGAGGACGGATGTCATTATGTTTTGCGCCTGAATTCCCCGGTGCCCCAATATGCGGTATATTAAACCTCAGTAATAAAAGGATAAAGCGGAAAAGCACAATGCTAATGCTCCTGCAATGTGCTTTTCATAATTCATACACCTGGAAAGGGCGTCGCTCAGACCAGCCCAGGGTTGGCGGTATGAATTTGTGCCCTGGCCCAGTGCCAGCCACGACAGCTGTGACCGCGACCACTGGAGGAGGGGGGGTGGGGTGACAGGGACAGGTTCGTCCAGCGTTTAAAAATTTTGCCGAAGAGGTTGGGGCCGGGGTGGCCTCGAGTGTTTACGCGGCATGGGTATGGTGACAGATGCAAACCGTCAGGAGACCTTGTTAGCCGCGCCTTAATTCCTTCCTTTCCAGTAACCGTGATGTATTATTGGAGGGTTTAGTATGTGCATTTAATACACTTTCCCAGCGCACGGGATGAGAATTAGTAATACACAATTATACATTATTTATTTGCTTAGAAAATGCCCTTATCCTTAGGTTGCCGTACCTAGTAACGGATGATCCATTTTTATAGCCGTGTAATTACTGAAACTTGCTCAAGGGGGCGGCAGCCCTGTCACACCCATATTTCAAATGGCCACCTGCAAGCTCCGCTCCATAACTTAATACCAAATAAGATACAAGCTCACTGTACTGTGCTCTCAACACAAGCCTATGGTAGTTCAGTGGCTTTGTGCGTCCTGTGGTAAAACAACAGTGCACTCGGTGATAATAAACTCCTGTGCGTGGACAGAAGGACTCTGTTCCTACGAAGAGCCCACTGGCTCCGGATTAATAATTGATCGCGTAAACGTTGAAAAGAGAACGGGGACAAAATGAGCATGACATCACAGGAGTGAGTGAGTCACAAAGCATATGGAGCATGAGGCTTTTTATCAGTGTCTTGCATGATTTATTCATTTAAAGAGTGCAACAAAGGCCAAAATAAATAATTATCTTCTGTGTTTGGTAATGCACAAACTGTCCTTCGCACCCCCCACAACAACCCCCCCCACTCCCCTCCCACCAACCCCACATTCTCATGTTGATGAACCCTGGGGAGTGTAGCTCTGGTGAGTAATGGCTATTCCCGAAACTCGTTTAAAGTGACAGGACTCTGGTCCCTTTCCACATTGCAGACTGGGGTGAAGTGTGGAAACGCTTGTAAATTGACTGGCGTTCGCTTATGTGTGGTGTTAGCGGAGCCGTTGAAGACACTGGGCTCCGAAAGTGACGTGACCACACTTCCAGCCGCCCTGGTCACCCTTGAGTGAAATTGTACTGATTGCCGCCAGAAACATCTGCCCAGCCCCCACCCGCCCACGGCGGCCCGCGGAATCCAATCACGCCCCATAAACGATTTCCCCCGTGCCGCCTTTTCTGGATTCCGATAATCCCCCTAATATTTTGTTGAATTAGGAGCGCAGGGTTCATTGAGGAACATTATGGGGGGGGCTGACATTGGCAGTGTGGGGAACTCTGAATAGAGAGCTTAGTGTGGACTGATTGGAGTCCTTCGAACAGCCCCATAATAATTTCTGTTACATGAACTAGTTCTTGTTCTTTGTGTGTGTGTGTGCGTGCGTGCGTGCGTGCGTTTGTGGGTGTGTGTTTCTCTGCCCTTCTTTCTTACCTTTCTTCTGTCTTTGTACATTACATTTTTCTCCTTCGCTCATTCCTTCTATCTTTCCTCAGTCCTCCTATATAAGACAGCCTACAGGAGGTCTTTATCGTCTCTCTGCCCCCATTATAAATAGTTTTACGGTATATTTATGCATTATGCTACTCATGTCACCCCAGTTGTGACAAGATGTAGTCCCCCAGGGACTAGAACATCTCTCAAATGTGTAAGCAGTCACTTACAGAAGGCCTACGGAATAAAAAAATGGACTCCTGTCTCCCGCTTACATTAATTTAGTCAAGCGTGCATATGGCACAGATGGCAGAATGTATGGCCTGAGTGTTCAAACATGAACAACCGTGTATTTGCTTGTGTAAGTGTAACACGCTCCCATTCTGTCACTTTGTATAGTAATGCATAGTATTCAAAACATGATTTATTAATACAAGCAGTAAGCTGATGTCCACACATTTTTAGCGGTGGGGGGGCGATTTGCATTACGCAATTGTCCTTGTGACAAGCGATGACACAGGTTTGGCCTTAAAGTTTATAATTTAATCTAAAAGGCAGCCAGTGCTGTTCTCTCCATTTATTAAAATATATTTTTAAAAGGACAGTATTTTTCAGCAGGAATATTATGTAACATACTGGAAATAGTAACATATTGAGACGGCAAACTCAACTGGAATTCCAGTGCAACTTTGCGCTTGTGTTTAGCACTGTCAGTCTATCCAGGAATTATTGGAGGGTGGGGTTATGGATTTAAGTCAGATAAGGACTGAGCTGTTCAAAGACCAGAAGAAGGGGTGGACCCCCCACCAAAGCGCAATCACTGAACATGTGCCTTCAATCTGTACATGACGTTTCATTTATGACTGCGTCAAAACACTCGATGCTCACCTGGGCTCCGTCAGAGTTTTATTACGGATCACGCTCACTCGCGTTTTTGCCACGATCGATCACGGCTCAGAACCGGTGCAGTATGGTACCCACCAGCTCGTCATACTCCGCTCAGCCGTGATAGGCCGTGTGTGGGGTTCCTTATGTTACCACTATGATGGAGTGGGCTCATTAGCGGTGACCTGGGGGATGCGCGTGGTGGTCAATGACAGACCCGTTTTCCGGGAAACTCGAACCAGCTACAAGGGGCGCGGTCCAAGGAAGCTACCGCCACAGATGTGCTGGCTCGCGACTGGAGGCGGTATCGGGAGGGATAAGGGGCGGGGTTAATCATCACACGGAGGTGTCTGCGCTACCTTTCACATTCCGCTGAACAGCGCGGTGCACTCACCTTGGCTGAGGGTACAGAACACTGCTTCAGCTCAACCCGATGTTAACCGCTAATCACCTTGGAGATTCGTCTCAATGGGAGCTGGACTGCTCCAAAGGTCAGCGAGTGTCCTGGTTTCTCAGTGGCTGAACTGGGTTTTAAGCTAAGGATCCCTCTCAAAAGAGAAAAAAGAAACCCAAAACGCGCTGTGGTGAAGCAGCACAGCGTACATCATTAAGGCGGAACATAAGTTAAGGAACATTTACTATAGTTGCTAAAGCATGAGTTGGAGAGACTGGAGTTGATTTAAATGATCATTTTTTGTTTTACATAAACAGCATGTGTTACAACATAAGTTAACACCCACATTGGATCACAGCAGGTTGCCTTCCAGCCAAACAGCCTACCTAAAAACCACAAAAACTGTTGCTCATAGAAACATTTTTTGGATTAGGCCTAAAAGGTTTCCATGGTGAAAGCCGGGGTTGGTTGTCTGAGCTATAGATTACTGAAAAGGACACGGCAGTGCTTGGACAGCCGCCATTAATGAAAGCTCTACAATGGCCACGCGATTGGAAAACTGATCCATACACAAACTAATCGCTTGTCGGATCTGGACACGAAGGCCGCGCTGTCTGGCGTTTTTTACAGTCCGGTCATGTGCGCCTGTTGTTTACGGCGTTCCAGATCGAGAATTAAACCTGAATGAGAGTGATAAATCATAGGGTGGGGGTGGGGGAGGGGTGGGGGTGGGGGACACGCAGTTTTATGTGTACAGCGAAGCAAATGGATGAAAAAATGAAAAACCGGCACTTTGTTAATCACATCTAAATGGATGGCTCCGATGGGTTTCCACGCTGAAAAGATGAAACGGAAGGCTCGTTTTTTTTCTTTTCCTTTTTTCCTCCATTTCACAGCCTTCACAATATAAATAAGGGAGACCTTTAACGTGTGAAAATGAGGACAAAATGGAGAATTGCTCTCAGTGGCTTAAATGGATGTTATGCCAGGGCATTAAATGATAAACATAAATCTCATCCCATCCCATTAAACTCATATAATGAGTAAATAATTGAATAACATCCCAATTAAATCCAGATTATATGTTTCTTTACCTGTATTTATATGCAATGGCTTTTTCAAACCCTTTTCTGCCATGCTTAAACATTTACGGCTCATCACAAGTCATATATCTTTGTGTCAATCAATAGCCATTACACGGCATCGTTTATTTACCAATGAGCTAATGCCTTTGTACAGAGAGACTTTCGGTCCTAATACTTTTATACAGGAGCTGGTCTGTATCCGACTGACATGAAAGGATCTTTAACATATACAGTGTCCTTGGTGTCGTACCCCATGAGTCCGAACGGGGGGCTCCAAAATCTGCGTGCCTCCGCCTAGTGTAGTCACACTCTCAGGCCCCTCTGAAGTACACCCTGCCTCTGCACTTTTATGCAGCATAAAGCTATTCTTACGTTCGTTTTCTGAAGTTACCTGTATGGCAGACAATTGAGTGTGGGTGGGTGAAGGAAAGTGGGTTAAAATGAAGGATGAGTGTATATAGTAAAATTAATAAGTGGTACATGTTATTCAAAACAAGTAAACAAAATGTCCAGCTTCTCATGTCTCTCTCTCTCTCTATCTCTCTCTCCCTCTCCCTCTCTCTCTCTAGGTACCATCTCTATCAACACCATCCGAACGGCCTACACAGCCCCGGGCGAGAGCGAGATCCTGGACCTGGATGACAACCTGTACCTGGGGGGCCTTCCCGAGAACAAGGCGGGGCTGGTCTTCCCCACGGAGGTGTGGACGGCCCTGCTGAACTACGGATATGTGGGCTGCATCCGCGACCTCTTCATCGACGGCCAGAGCAAGGACGTCCGCCGCATGGCCGAGGCGCAGAAGGCGGCCGGGGTCAAGCCCTCGTGCACCAAAGAGGTGCCCAAGCAGTGCCTGAGTAACCCATGCCAAAACAACGGTGTGTGCCGAGAGGGCTGGAGCCGATACGTGTGCGACTGCTCTGGAACTGGCTACCTGGGCCGGTCCTGCGAGAGAGGTCAGTCCATCGCATATTAATCACCTCTATCTGTGCTTTTGTTTGTGCATTTGCCTACTTAACTAATGTTGCTCATTAGCGTCAGGCTAATTAGTCTGCCATTGTTGCAGTGTGCCGTGTGGACACTGTCGTAGTTTGATAATCGTGACCTTTTAGCTTTTAAAAGAGGGGCAGGACTGTGTTTCAAAGTAGGTGCCGTCTGCCTATTTCAGCGTGGCTCCATTTGACCCCGGACAGACCGTGATGGGGCAGATCAGGGTTAGGGCTAAGCATGATTGACATCAAAGGCTGGTGGAAACATGAAGAGCTTTAAGCGTGCCATTATGCACTTTGTGAATTTTACCCCGCCTCTTCTTCCTCTTTCCGCCCCTCTCAGCTGGAGTAGGGATCAGTAAGTGCTGCCGCACGTCCCCTTTCTCCAGTTGGGCCTGCCGCTCTCTCTCTCTTTCTCTCTCCCTCTCTCCCTCCGGTCGTGTTATGGTTTATGGGGCCCACAACTCCGGGACAGGCTCCTGGAGGAAGGGAGGGAGGAGGGATGGAAAAGGAGAGAGAGGGAGAGTTTTTGACTTTTAAACAGACCCAAAAAAGACAATTATAATAAAAAGAAAGGAAGAAAAATAGAAAAGAAAATAAATAATTTAAAAAAAGAAACAAAAATATCAGAGAGAGAAAGAGAAAGAGACAGAGATAGAAAGAGAGAAAAAGAGAGATAGAGAGAGAAAAAGAGGGAGAGGGAGAAAGAGAGAGAGGTGTAATCAGCAGTTGGCTCAGCTGCCTCTCGGACAGTGCTGGACGTGTCCAGTCTACACACATCCCTGTAAATTGGCTGTCTTCTGCCACTAACCAAGCGCTCATCAAGCCACTCACTCATGACGGCACCTAGAGTGGAATTCTTATCCCTCTCTTTCCACCTGAGGAGATGAGCGAAAGAGGGGGATGGACTGAGAGAAAGGGAGCGGCTCGGTGCATTAAAAGGGAGAGTGGCATTCTGGAAGGGAAAGTGAAGAGGGAGGGAGATAATGCAAAAGGTACAAGAAATTAAATGATTAGTGTGGGGCGATCATACACACAGCTTGATGGTCACTTAGTATCTGAAGACCAAAGAAAAGGGTGCTTCATAGGATAATTAGTGGAAATAATAAGAACATGCCATAATGAAAATAACACAGGCCCCACCATCACAGAGCTGATGCACAGATAGATTTGATTGGATGAGCAGATATGTTTGCCCAGTGTGTCGTTCCCTCTGTGAGTGCGATACCCTCTGAAAGGCCAGTGTTGCATGTGTAATGTAAGCCTGAACCTTTAAAATGAGGCCACGCCACGCTCAGCTGGCTGCAGCGCATAGCCCCATAGGTTGCTGTTATGGTTACAGTGTCTGTGCCATCCGTGATGTGCAGTCATCGAGCACAGTGTTAGCGCTGTTAGCCGTGTTGGCGCTGTTTTTCATGTTGGTGTCGTTTTCCGTGATAGTGTCGTTTGCCGTGTTGGTGCTGTTTGCCATGTTGGTGCTGTTTGCCATGTTGGTGCTGTTTTTCATGTTGGTGTTGTTTGCCATCTTGCCATTGTTTGTACGCTTGTTTTCTATTTGCCTGCTGGCTTGGATATGACTGCAGCTCCTCCTACTCTCTTCCAATAGAAATAGACCGTGTGTGCACACTGTTCAATGGAAGTGCAACAACCGTGACCTAGGATTAGTGCAAGTAAACTTACGGATAGGAATGTCATGGTAGACCAGTCTCTTTCTAAATTCCATTGTGGGAAAACAAACAAACAAAAACGATAGCTTATTTCAACTCCTCAACAGTACCTGTATGTTTTCATGGTACTTAGAAATTCACATTTCATTTAGAAATGCAAGGCAGTAACAAGTTAATAGCCCAGTGTTAGTTCATTAGTATGTTGCATATTCAAATTATGCATGTGAATTATAAAACTCACTGTTACGAGACTATAAAACCATTCAATGTAATGCTGCCACATATTATTTCCTGAAATAAATTGATTAAAATGTTAAGCAAAGTCTGGCAGGGAAGGTGTGGTAGTGTACTGTATACAGTACATTCAGAGCAGTGTGTTAAATACAATTTATATTTCACTGAAATTGTTGTCAATAAGTAGCTACAACTATAGGCTATTTGCAGGATATTCCCAGTGAGTTTAATCAATGCAGTTAAATTCTTTCCCAATAAACATTGAGCTGAAACTTTGGCTGCTGCAAAACAGTTTCTTCTCTCCAGTGCTATGTTGCAGTAAATAATATGTGTTTTGGGACAGTTAGCAAGTTAGTTAAATCTAGTTCATCTTTAGTCCTTTCTACAATTTGGTTCATTAAAAATAAATGTCTCCCTCTCCAGAATTTGTGCATAAAATATACATTTCCACATTTGCAAGATAAAATTAATTCACTGTGAAAACAAACATTTTTTTTTTTCAAGCAAAACAATACATTTACTAATTAATTTGATGTGAATGTCAAATACTACATTTTAAGAATTGCACAGGTCTAATGAAGCCCCAGGGTATCACAGTGTTACACACATACACCGTGACATACTTAATCGCAGACAACTGCTTCCTCAGCATTGAGCCCATGCTTGCCACCAAAACTGCCTTGCCTTAAGCTATTTATGTCTTGGTTAAGAAGTATTTTGGTATCTCGCTTACGATGGAAATAACCTGGACCATTAACACATTCCGGTTCTTTAAGGTGCATTTTGTTACTGTTCTATTGTTAACTGTTAGGCGTTAGAATACCATATTCTGTCTTAGTACTGTTTATTTTTTTTACGTGGAAACATTAGAGGAGGATGCTTAACAAACAATTCGGGCCCCAGCGATTAAGGAGCTGGACTTGAGCTCTCCCCAACCCTCTGCCGTCTCGCCTCTAATTTCAAGGTGTGTGCTCTCATCATTGCTAATCGTGTAACGGGGGAGAAGCCGCCCTTTGCATTTAAAAAAAGATAATAGCCTGTCTAAAACATGCATTTGAATTTCATCAAGCTTAATAATGCAAACTTAATTTTAAGCACCCTCTCTGCCCCATGCTGGCAATGAAGAGGATGTTTGATTAAAGACGGAAAGCAAATGTAGGCGTCTTTTTGAAGCCGGGTGCTCCGTTCTGTAACGTCCAGCACGGTGACAGGTGTGGGGGCTGTGGGGGTGGGGGGGTGGGGGCTGGGGTGGATGCATTGAAGCGCCTCCCCATCATCCTTAGACAGGAGCTAGCGACAGCTGGGAAAGCGAGGTGCGGAGCCGGCGTCTCCTAGCGGGAACGATCGCAAAGCGGATCCACCCTGGCGTGCCGCCAGTTGTTTTGATGTCTCCAGATTGCATCTTTGCTGGTAAGAAGGAGTAGGCACCAGCCGCAGAGAAGCTGTCAGAAGAATTACACAAGCCCTCACTTATGCACGCATGGTGTACCACCCTGTGGCAAGATCCCGCTACTGCACACAACGGAGGAGGAGGGAGAAAACGATGACAGAGACAGAGTCTGCCCGTCTCAAATCACAGAGTTCCTAATTAAACCGACAAAGCCTTTTTCCGATGGCGTCTCGAGCATCTCCACTCATCCCTCCCTAATTAGACACAATTTGTGTGTTTTTACAGAGGTGTTTCTGGGTAAAGGTGAGAGCCCATATGGCAGGGGAGGTTCGGGGTGTAACGAACACCTCGCCTCTAACGACATGACGCAGTGTGCTCTCGGCTCTTCCCAAGATTACACCCCTTTTCACTCGAAATGGGTCACGTCACAAGACACACAATTTCTCAGCGGCAGAGTTTTCTCACTATGGATGTTCCCTTTGTTTTTACAAATTGTGAGTCTGTTTTACATACTGTACCTATGGGCAGTATTCCCGTGATAATTCAAACACACAGCATGCGCTGCCAAAATAAACCTCATGAACACATACATTATATTTGGATGTACAGTGCCCTCCAAAATTATTCACATTATTATTATTAACTCATGTTAAAGGCTGCATAAAATGAAATATGGCAAATTAGCTATATTCTTTGAAAGGTACTGTATGTGTCACAATTACTCACACATCTAATACCCTTTTAAAAGTAACATCCGTCAAAAATAAATCTGCATTAACGTGCTACCTTTGCTTAAATTATTCTCAATCTCAGGGGACTGTACCGTGAGGCAAATTCAAGGGCCAGTCTACCAAACATTTTGCATCTTGGGGACATAGTCTCCAAATCTACCTTTTGGTGCCACTTCAATGCCAGTAGTTTTCAGAACAAACCTTTGTTGTGGGCAGTGAACAAAAATAAGAATCTTGAGTTTGCTAATTGGCATTGAAACATTTATTGGAATTGAATGTTATCATTAGATAAGGCTAAAATTCATGGGGCTCTCGTTAAGGTCAATGGAATCATGAACTCTAGCAAATGGCAATACTATTTGGCCAAGATCCTGGTATGGCAATTGGAATACAGTAATGTTGGCTGCAAACGGTTATTTTATCAAGGCAATGGACCAAGCACTGGTTAAGTGACCACAACATTACTGTATTGCGATGGCCATCTAAGTGAGGAGGGCAGTCCACAAGTGCATACTGAAGGATGTTGAGCACTTCAGTAGACAAGAGGTGGAAAAAAGCTTGACAGGTTTCTTATTTAGCTGACACCATTTATTTCTAGCACATGCCCTCATGTGTACAACATGTTCATGGTACTGACAGGAGTTGTTCTTTGACAGAGTCATTTGTGACAGTAAGTAGCAGAATGGTCTGACTCAGTGGCAGGTCTATAGATTTACAAATAGAGATATACACCTATATTTGAGAGAGAGAGAGAGGCGGGGTGGAGAGGGAGGAGGAGAGAGAGGGAAAGATTGCATAGGAAATACTAACAGGAGCAGAGGACTGAATTATGTATGAAGCCTCTAAGCCAACTCTTCCTGTTTGTTGTGAATGTTGAACACACATTTTCCGAATCCCTGTGGCAACTGTAATTCCAAGATATTTGAATGATATGCGCTCACACGTCCGGCGGCATGACTACCCGGTGTGCTTACCTCTCCAGGGACCCTCGCAGGATCGCGGAAAACCCTACTGCACTCCTTGTTCGTCTGTCCGTTTCACACTTGTCTGTGTGATTCTTCTCTCTTCGGCATAGTCCGGAGTCACTTTTGAAGTTGCAGTCCGTTCATTTTGGTGAAAATGGGCACATGTTCTGTGTTTGTCTGTCCTCCTCCGACATCTGCTTGACGGTTTTACAGAAAGATGGCCGGGCTGGGCTCTTCAATTCTTTGTGATACTTAACATATGATGTCATTAAACAGGATAAATCCCTAACTGAATATCTGACAGGTGCTTGCTTTGCTTTAGTTAATGAGTCTATCACATATCAGCCTCCGTGTGCCGTTTTCTATTTGAGCAGATTCCCAATGAGTTCCATGCATGGAGCGCATCCGGAGTGGGATGCCATGCTTGTACATTCATTAACAGCTGATGATGTATTCCTTCTAGCAGGCTAACTAGCAAACTATGCTAAAGAACAAAATTATAATGCAAATTAATACATCTGTCCAAATGTTCTAGCTGAATGGAAAATACACTACATTATTATTATTATTATTTAGCTGAACAGATACCTTATCCAGTGTAATGTTATTGTATACAGCTGTTAGTAGCCTACATCATGAGAGTATTTATAAAAAACAAATTCAGATTAAGAATTTAAGTGTCTGCATGTAGAATCTGCTTGCTTACACGGGTTGCTAGTTAATAATTAACCAATTAATATATACATAATTAACCAGCATCCAAACATGGCACAAGCTTAGCAGATCCAACTATGAATAAATATGCAATTACTAATTATGGGATACTTTTTCTTTTTAGAAAACTTAACTATCATCAGAGTCCAGCACAAACATGGAGATTAAGATGATAGGTTTAAGATTATAGTTTAATGGTTTCTTTGAGTATAACACTTGGTTTCAATCCTATAGCTCTGCACAATATGCAAGCATGCATATGCCCCAACATGGATGGTGGTGGGGGGGGGGTTATGTAATGGCGTGTGGGCAGGATGATACAAAAATATATATTCTTAAAAGTCTTCTGTTTGCCAAAACAGGCTTCATTAGCATTTTCCCTGAGAGGATTCTTGCTGTTTGTTGAACTCCAGTGTCAGCAAATACTTAAATACCCTTTTGTTTGAGTGTCAGCTTAAAGAAATGCTGAGGAGTTGGCACAAAAGCAAAATGGAGCCAGAACAGCAGGGTGAAGGGGGGAGGGAGAGGGAGCGACGGAAGCAGAGTTTCTGTCTTTCTCTATCGCTTTCTCCCTCTCTTTCCTCTGACTATCTCCATCTGTCACTTATTCCTCTTTGCCTTCCTCCCCTCTTTTTCTCTCTCTCCTCCCCCCTCTCTCGCTCTCTCTCTTTTTCTCTCCCTGTCTCTCTCAGGCACAGAACACAGAAACAGTCTGACAGTGCTTGCCATTCCTGCCTTAGTTTAGCCTCTCTCACACAATTAAAAATGAGCTTATCTGATCCGACAGGTGAAAGTGCATGAAATATTGCCAAATTATTTTACAACGTGGCACGTAGGGCTCACGGACACAAACTGGAGCCTTAAAAATAAAAAAATAAATCTTTGAATTCAAAGAGAAATGCATGCATCGTTGTACAAAAAATGACATAATCACACGTATGCGCTATTCTCTTTATCCCTCTACCTCTCACTCTTTTTCACACTTCCTCAGTTGAAATGTGGTTTTCTAATTATCTGTCACTATGGTAACTGTCCATCTCTATGTCAGTAGGGTGTCATATGAGACCTGTGCAAAAGTTTCAGTCACTTTTGTCTGTCTCAACTTTGCATGTCAATTTAGTTTTTTCTCCACTGGCTGCACGCCTCTATCCAACTCGTCATTTCCTCCTTTTTCTCCACTAGCTTCACGCCTCTATCCAACTCGTCATTTCCTCCTTTTTCTCCACTGGCTGCACGCCTCTATCCAACTCGTCATTCCCTCCTTTTTCTCCACTGGCTGCACGCCTCTATCCAACTCGTCATTTCCTCCTTTTTCTCCACTAGCTTCACGCCTCTATCCAACTCGTCATTCCCTCCTTTTTCTCCACTAGCTTCATGCCTCTATCCAACTCGTCATTCCCTCCTTTTTCTCCACTAGCTTCATGCCTCTATCCAACTCGTCATTCCCTCCTTTTTCTCCACTGGCTGCACGCCTCTATCCAACTCGTCATTTCCTCCTTTTTCTCCACTAGCTTCACGCCTCTATCCAACTCGTCATTCCCTCCTTTTTCTCCACTAGCTGCACGCCTCTATCCAACTCGTCATTTCCTCCTTTTTCTCCACTAGCTGCACGCCTCTATCCAACTCGTCATTTCCTCCTTTTTCTCCACTGGCTTCACGCCTCTATCCAACTCGTCATTTCCTCCTTTTTCTCCACTAGCTTCACGCCTCTATCCAACTCGTCATTTCCTCCTTTTTCTCCACTAGCTTCACGCCTCTATCCAACTCGTCATTTCCTCCTTTTTCTCCACTGGCTGCACGCCTCTATCCAACTCGTCATTCCCTCCTTTTTCTCCACTGGCTGCACGCCTCTATCCAACTCGTCATTTCCTCCTTTTTCTCCACTGGCTGCACGCCTCTATCCAACTCGTCATTCCCTCCTTTTTCTCCACTGGCTGCACGCCTCTATCCAACTCGTCATTTCCTCCTTTTTCTCCACTGGCTGCACGCCTCTATCCAACTCGTCATTTCCTCCTTTTTCTCCACTGGCTGCACGCCTCTATCCAACTCGTCATTTCCTCCTTTTTCTCCACTGGCTGCACGCCTCTATCCAACTCGTCATTCCCTCCTTTTTCTCCACTAGCTTCACGCCTCTATCCAACTCGTCATTCCCTCCTTTTTCTCCACTGGCTGCACGCCTCTATCCAACTCGTCATTCCCTCCTTTTTCTCCACTAGCTGCACGCCTCTATCCAACTCGTCATTTCCTCCTTTTTCTCCACTGGCTGCACGCCTCTATCCAACTCGTCATTCCCTCCTTTTTCTCCACTAGCTTCACGCCTCTATCCAACTCGTCATTCCCTCCTTTTTCTCCACTGGCTGCACGCCTCTATCCAACTCGTCATTCCCTCCTTTTTCTCCACTAGCTGCACGCCTCTATCCAACTCGTCATTTCCTCCTTTTTCTCCACTAGCTGCACGCCTCTATCCAACTCGTCATTCCCTCCTTTTTCTCCACTAGCTGCACGCCTCTATCCAACTCGTCATTTCCTCCTTTTTCTCCACTGGCTTCACGCCTCTATCCAACTCGTCATTTCCTCCTTTTTCTCCACTGGCTTCACGCCTCTATCCAACTCGTCATTCCCTCCTTTTTCTCCACTGGCTGCACGCCTCTATCCAACTCGTCATTTCCTCCTTTTTCTCCACTGGCTGCACGCCTCTATCCAACTCGTCATTCCCTCCTTTTTCTCCACTAGCTGCACGCCTCTATCCAACTCGTCATTCCCTCCTTTTTCTCCACTGGCTGCACGCCTCTATCCAACTCGTCATTTCCTCCTTTTTCTCCACTGGCTGCACGCCTCTATCCAACTCGTCATTTCCTCCTTTTTCTCCACTGGCTGCACGCCTCTATCCAACTCGTCATTCCCTCCTTTTTCTCCACTAGCTGCACGCCTCTATCCAACTCGTCATTTCCTCCTTTTTCTCCACTGGCTGCACGCCTCTATCCAACTCGTCATTCCCTCCTTTTTCTCCACTGGCTGCACGCCTCTATCCAACTCGTCATTTCCTCCTTTTTCTCCACTGGCTGCACGCCTCTATCCAACTCGTCATTTCCTCCTTTTTCTCCACTGGCTTCACGCCTCTATCCAACTCGTCATTCCCTCCTTTTTCTCCACTGGCTGCACGCCTCTATCCAACTCGTCATTTCCTCCTTTTTCTCCACTGGCTGCACGCCTCTATCCAACTCGTCATTTCCTCCTTTTTCTCCACTGGCTTCACGCCTCTATCCAACTCGTCATTCCCTCCTTTTTCTCCACTGGCTGCACGCCTCTATCCAACTCGTCATTTCCTCCTTTTTCTCCACTGGCTGCACACCTCTATCCAACTCGTCATTCCCTCCTTTTTCTCCACTAGCTGCACGACTCTATCCAACTCGTCATTCCCTCCTTTTTCTCCACTGGCTGCACGCCTCTATCCAACTCGTCATTTCCTCCTTTTTCTCCACTGGCTGCACGCCTCTATCCAACTCGTCATTTCCTCCTTTTTCTCCACTAGCTGCACGACTCTATCCAACTCGTCATTCCCTCCTTTTTCTCCACTAGCTGCACGACTCTATCCAACTCGTCATTCCCTCCTTTTTCTCCACTGGCTGCACGCCTCTATCCAACTCGTCATTTCCTCCTTTTTCTCCACTGGCTGCACGCCTCTATCCAACTCGTCATTTCCTCCTTTGTGGAAATGTAATATACTGCAGTATATTTTAAATATATTGTGAAGATAATTTTGATACATTTACATTATACTGCAGTATATTATTTTTCCATAAGGGCTCCCCCATCCCTTCTCCTCCATGCCCTCTCCCAATTGGCTGTTTTTACCTAGCAGAGTATTATAAAAAAATAACCACACAGTGACCTAATGCAGGTTACACACCTCCTTTCTATAAAATTTGTGCCTTTATATCACTCGTCAATCAACCGAAGCCTTGAATTTACCTAAGGAATTGAACAATATTTAATTTTGAATGGTGCTTTCCATTTGAGAGGTGGATTGCATTGCAGTACTATCCAACAGGTAGTGTGTGCTTGCACCAGAGACAGGTTACAGCTCTCCAAAGCCAAAGACAACCTTAACGGGAGGTGTCCTCGGCACCCCGGAGACTGTTGTCATGGCGTTAAGCCCGGCTCAGAGCTGTGAGTGGGGCCCTTCAGAGGCTCCAGCTCTTTTAGCACAGCTCATCCCATTAAAAGGCTGGCAGTCGGCAGGCAGACGAGGGGGGCCAATCGTTTGTCACGCGGCCACCGCCACCCCTGGCAAGCAATGGCGTGCCCCGGGGAGAAGGAGTAGAAGATTGGGCTGGAGCGAGGGATGCGCCGTGGGAGGAGGAGTAGAAGATTGGGCTGAAGCGAGCGTTGCGCCAGGATAGTCCAGGGGGATGAATGTAACACTCAGCCCGTGTAGTAACTTGCCTGTCATGTGACTCGCAGAGCGTACTCCTCTTTCTCTCTCTGCGCATTAGCTCATCGGCCCCTTCCACACACAATGGCAGGTCATGTGACTTGCTCAGCGTGCTCTCTCTTACTCTCACGCTCTCTTCCAAATGCATTGACACTGTGATAATTAGTTTACGCTAATTATAGTGTAAATACCAGTGTAGGTATATTTCAGTCCTGAATTTTACATGTTGCCTTCTGGAATCATGTTAGATGCACAACCCCGGTCTTACACCATGATGTGTGGGATTATTTTTTAAAATTTTGGGGAACATTTAGCAGTTGTAATGTTTCTGTATGTATGCATCTTGACTTTGAAGAACAATGTTATATATTTTCTGATTTATACCAGCAGTTGTTCTTATCCAAGGTGACATGCTTAGTATACATGTGACATTATTGATTAATTCAGTTGGATATGTACTGAATAAATGCAGGTCATGTTCCTTACTCACAAGGGCACAACAGCAGTGGCACTTATGAACACAGGTTATAAGTCTGAGTGGCGTTCTGCTGCACAATCAGCCCGGTTAGCTGGATTCTGTATAAAAAATCATCACATTCTTTGGTTCCCATGTTTTTTCTGTGTTTATGTTTAGGAGGCTCAGTGGGTCTTACTGAAGGGTTGTGTGAATTCCTACAGTGCAGCAGGTTGTCTGAGCACTGCTGTAATATGACAGCTGAACTCAGGGGGTCAGCTCAATGTAGGGGGGTCAGCAGTGGCTCAGTGGGTCCTGGGTGCCCAGAGTTCTCCCTTTCAAAGAGACAGTGCTGAAGTACGAATTCTGTACACTACCCCGAGACAGAGCCCCCCGCATCCCCGCACCCCTGCCTTTAAAACGCCAGAAACCACAGATCCCGTTGTGTTACCTTAAGCCAATTATCCGATACAAGTCACAGTGGTGACAGCTGGTGCGCTCTGGTTTATGCAAAAAAATAAATGAAAATAAATCTTTTGGCAGACATGTTTGTTGACTGGCCTCCTGCATGCGGCATCGCATTGACACTGGTGCTCTTATGTGATTTTTATTTATTTATTTAGATTTTTTTTTGGGGGGGGGGGGCAAACAATTGTGCAATGTTTATTTTAGCGACACTTTCAGTACACAATAGTTTCAGAAAGCCAGGAGAATCGGTCCACCTTACACACCCCTCTCCGCTCTGCAGTGATTGTCGTCTGTCAGCCGCTCTCTGTGAGATGGCGGTTAGCGCTTCCCGCTCTCCCGTTCCCTCATTTCCCATCGTCACGCCTGCTTTGTGCTCACAAAAAGCGCTCGGCTGGCCAAACTGACACGGGAGAGGAGGAAGGGGGAAGACTGATTGGCTGTCAGCCTGAGGTAGCTGTGTCTGATTGGCTGTCAGCCCGAGGTAACGGTGTCATGTGAGATTTAATTCCATAGCAGGATGTCTTCATGTGGGTACAGCCACTCTTTTATGTGTGTTCCCCGACTTTGTTTGGTTGTCACTGTGACTGTGCCACTGAAGACAACAGGGATATATACATACCTTTTTTATTTTTAGTATACTCTTACTGTACATGCCTATGAGCTGCAAGGGGCGGTGAGTATGACAATCGTGTCTAAAATACATCGTAACTGGTCATTTAATTAATAAATGGTAATAATTCTAAAGTCGGGTAGCAGGTAATGAATGATTCATATAAATTAATTATTGACACAGAGGGAGTCAAACCTTTGCAGGGCAATTACATATTTTGCTAGATGTTAAACATATATCGCTAAAAACTATTACAACACATCATTGGCATGGCACAGTGTGAAATATTAATGGTCAGGTTTTTATAATATCCGTACACACATTTCTGCCAGAGAGTCGGCATCTCCAACTTAAGCATTGTGACATCTCTATCTAGTTCGGTTAGCTTCAACTTCCCTTTAGCTATCTTACTAGCCAGCTAGAAGTTGGCCTACTGCAATAGAGCTAACATTAAGTGAGAAAGAGAGTCCCTTAGCCTAGCTAGCTCTAGCTTCTAGCTTGCCAGCTATTGCTAAGTTAATATGCCTGGGAGCTAGATGGGTATCAAGGTGAGCCAGAAAGCAAAATGGTTAACTAGCAGCCAAGTATACAATGAGCCAAGTTAGAATGATGCCAAGTAGCTGATAATTTGACTAGTCAACTAGGAGGTCGCTAATCAGTTATGCATTGATTTAAATTATATATGTATATATATAATTATAAAATATATTTAAATTGTATTTTTTGAATGCTGCAATGCTTGCAAATTGAGGAATAATAAAGAACAATCCGTTCTTTCCAATCTACAGTCCATCCACAAAGCACAGACCTGCATATCATAACAGATATTTGTTGATGGATGTTAATCCATTTCCTGTCCGAACATGTGACTGAATCCAGATCTGTTTGCACACAGTCATTATTTACACAGAACAAGCGAGTTTCATACATCACTGGGAGAAAAATAAGCAGTTTGATTCATCATTTTTTTTTTTCAGTCTTGGGAGCCATAGAATATTGGAGATATAAATTATTTGAAATTCACACCCCTAATACCAATCTAGTCTGTACTGCCTGGTGGACCCACATGACCCAATATATAATGTATATTGTATTGTATCATACCTGTTAGAGTAAATATAACTATATAATGAAAGGTTGTAGTCATCCCTGGAGTGAATCTTCACTATCTGGCCAGGGATGTGGGGGAGGGGAGGTGCCTGTTATTTTTCTTCTGGAAAAAACGGGCCTTATGGTTGCCAGGGTCAACAGTTCTCTCACCCCTGCAGGGCATTTGGCCATCTCGTCTCTGTCGGGTGCAGAGAAGAAACACTCTGAAAAGATCACTGCGTATTACAGTGACGCTCTCGTCTCTGTAGCGCGCTGCACAGTAAGGCTCTGTGTCTATCGGGCGCAGTTACAGTAATGCTGGTCTCCGTCAGTGTTTTACCGAGGCGCAGTGCAGGAACGCTGTGCTGGAGTAAAGCTCAGTGTCCGTCCCTGTCTCCTGTGCAGATGCTACCATTCTGAGCTACGACGGCAGTAAGTACATGAAGATCCAGCTGCCGGTGGTGATGCACACGGAGGCCGAGGACGTCTCGCTGCGCTTCCGCTCACAGCGGGCCTTCGGAGTGCTCATGGCCACCACCTCCCGCGAGTCGGGCGACACCCTGCGCCTGGAGCTGGACGCCGGGCGCGTCCGGCTCACTGTCAACCTAGGTAACCCCGCCCACTCGCACACGCCAAGCGCGCCACCTACATCACCGAGACGCTCTCACGCTCATATCACACGCACGCACGCACATGAATACATGCCACATGTTTCTGCTCTTACCAAAAAACAATCAACCCACCTTGTTAAGCAATATTATTAAGGAGTAATGTTTGAATTCTTCAGAGTAATTATGAAGATTCCTTTGAAATTACCATAGCATCCCTACCACCAGTAGGCTTTTTTTAAACATGTTTTAACATAGATACATGCCCACACACACACATATACTTGTGTACATACACACACACACTTGCACACACACCTGTTGTACTGTGTTGTCTCTGTATGTAGAAGAGAAGGGGACAGTGTAGAGCCCTTCAATGGCCAGAGTCTGCGGGCCTTGGCTCACTGCCAGACGAGCACGATGCTGCCTTTACACACAAGGGAATGCTTGTGCCCCCATACCCCCCCACCCCACCCTAAAACTGTCCCCATTACCATCCCACACCGCTCAACTATTACCTAACGCTGCCCCCACCACACTCAGAAAATATCTGCAGCCATGCGCTTGAAAAGTCCAGCAAGATTAAGAGCTGATTGGCTTCAAATGCCTACCTATCTGTATACTCATGTAAAATTAAGTTATAACCAATTAATATCTTTGCACATTGAGATATGGGGACATACAAGTAACCTTGAGAGTTCTCCTAAATCACCCACCCTTTCTTGCTGAAAATAATGTTGTACGATGGCTTCTAAATGTGCTGGGTATCGCACAATCAGAGTTGCTGAAATGACAGCCGTGACTTCTCATAAGTCACATTCATAATGGCAATGCTTAAGCAGACGACCCACCTCTGATAGCATTAGTACGGTCATGGCTAATGCGGCTGCGGTGACCTTCCTGACAGCACACAACATACCACGTCACCGTGGTTACCTCAGATTTTACCCCTGAGTTTAAGGACAGCATGTTGCTATATGTTCAGAGATAGCTTGTAGATTGGCAGGTCCCCTCCCCCCTCCTGTTCTTTTAGAAAGCAAAGCATTCCCTGTGAGGGTGAGCATTTGTTGGTCTCTGGCTGTGTGCGACCACTTTTCTGCTGTGGTTGACGACACATGACCTGCTGTTGCCTCATGGGAAGGGAAGCTGGGTTTGCCTTTTGGCCTGATTCCTCAAAGTACTCTATAGAATTTGCTACCGCTATAGAATTCAATGTACATTCCTCCAAATATTACAGTGCCATTATGGTACAGACTGTGAAGGTAATAATTGTAATTAGCCCTTTGACTAAATCATCTGTCTTTTCAAAGTGAATTTCAAAATAATTCCACCAAAAATGAGGAAATGCTGGCAATGGAATCATTTTGAGAAAATGAAACATAGTAACGTTTATTGCAACGCATTTCTCATTTTTGTCATGATAATATTAGTAGTAGTAGTAGTAGTACTGTAGTGGTAGATGTGTTCATATTTTATTAGTAGATATGATGTAATAATGTTTTTTATACTACCCAACTGTAATTTTGTATTTCATACATTATAAACATTTTGGTAGTAACTGTAGAATATTAGTACAAGTAGTGCAATAATAGTAGTCATTATAATGTGTGGTAATGCTAAAATATGGGAAGTGCTATGAGGAAGACTTTGATCACCGAAGGTGTTCTGTCCAATCTGAGCATGCTCTGTACTCTGCTGTGAGAGAGCACATGATCCAATGGGATCCACTGAAAAGCAAAAAATCCAATCGCTGGTGTTCTTTCACAGGTCCTGAGAGGGCAGCAGCCAATTGGAGCAGGACATCTTCGAGTGCTTTTTTTATGAATTGGGAAAATTATTTCAAAACTCAGCTTGCTTCCCAAGTGGTTCAGCACGACAGTGGCCATTGCGTGATGCTCTCCTGCGCAGTCCTTTCCGTGGGGGTTTGCTGTGAACTCCCCATCTGAGAACAGTCTGAACATGTACTGGTCCTGTTCTGAAAATTTTTCCTATCTCTTTTATAATAGCTATAAGCTATATCATCTCACATACTGACTATTTCTCCCAGAGATTGTGTGTAGTTGAACATACTAGAGATTATTGCTAAATGCTACGTTTGTAGAAGATTTGCAATAATGGTCAATTAATCCTTGGTATATACAACCCTTGGTTTAACTGAACATTTAATTTATTTAATTTATATGTCTTTTATCTTTACGACACCCTCTCAAAGAACATCCAAAAAGCTGAGAACTTTGACTTAACGCCCTAAGCTTTGGATTAGGATTTGGATGTGATTTTGGTCACTAAGGGAGGGCGCACGCCCTCGCTGTTTATAGCACCCTGGGCCTCGCTCTCTTGTCTGCGAGCGTCTCTCTCTCCAGGCAGAGGGGTCAGCCCGTGGGGGCGGAGCGCAGAGGGGAGCATCGGGCGTGGCCACAGAGTCTGTGTGTGTCCCCAGAGGGTGGAGACTGTCTTTTAATGGATGTCTGCAGATGTAACCTTGAAGGATGAATTTACATGTCATCTATTCTTCCCCATCTAGACTGTATCAGGATTAACTGTACATCCAGTAAGTGACTTATTCACATTTTATTCTACTCTTCTACTGTATACTGCTGTATTTTACATGTCTGTTTGTTGTCCCTGTGCAGATAGTCTGCACTTTCTGTCCTTTTAGTGATAATACAAGGCACTGTGAGTTTATACATGTGTTCAGGTCATCACAGAACTCTCTTCCCAGAAAGTCTTTTGGAATCTTGACTGCGAAACAGGGGGTGTGAAAAATCACAAGCATGAAATTGTGACAAAAAAAAGAAAAAAAGAAAAAAAAAGAAAGACATCCACCAATGGAATTTGCACTAAGGAATGACTTCATTTCTGAACGGCCAATAGAAACAAAATAGGGTACTTTATGCTGGGGTGCAATATGAATTCATTTAAAACCTGTAGTTCTGAAAAACTCATGGCTGTTCATAGGCGGTTCATGACAGATGAACACATCACAATCATTAGTGATTCTTCGCACCCTGTTGTTTCTAATTAACAAACCACAAAGTGTCCTGAATTCACCAGCCTGATATAAATTGCATGCATCTGAGACAGAGGTATTTGAGTAATGCACGTCTGTCCGAATTTCTTTCAGTCTCGCTGCTTGCAAATTGATGAGGCTTTTTGAAGCAGAGAGGAAATGAGGACGGTGATTGTATTTTTCTCATGAACCTGTTCAAAAGAGCGCTGACAGAAATCGGGGGGCGGGCATCGCAATGAGACACAGTCCGATACTTCCGGGGGATCAACCTTTTCGCGGCATCCATTATTTAACGACACAGCTGAATTAATGATGGTGTCCGCGGTTCACAAATGTTTGTTTTTTTCTTTGAGTTTCTGAAACTCCAGCTGTTCCCTGGTGTGCCAGTCTGCTTAACACGGGGTCAAGTCGGCGACTACTCTGCCCTCTACCCGCAAGGTGCTCTCCCGACTGCACTCATCGAGACCCCATGTGGTCGTCTTGAGGTTCAAATATGGGTGGTCTCGTCTTTTTCTGGACACTCTCAGCCCAGTGCAACCCAAGTTAGGGGAATATCACGTAACAAATTGGAGACACATCAACAGTCAGAAACTCTGAAGATATTGAATCTGTACCACAGTGCACTGTGTAGGTGAGGGGCTGCCATATAGCAGCACATGGTGGCATAGTGCTAAAGAGCCTAGAGGTTGCAGGTTCACTATTTCTTAATTATTGAGTCATGTATTTAACTTCAGTAACTATCCGCCTGTAAAAAAAATAGGAAGTATGTAAGCTGTCATAAAGTCAACATGTCCTTAGAACAGCTGTATGAAGTGATAATGTCATGCAGCTCAGGGTGTTATGTATGCTTTCGGAAAGCTTATGGCATGATACATATTGTCAGTGCTATAACAAAATCTTTTAAATTTACATTAGAATAATAGTATAGCACTGTGGTGCACGGATGAGCCCCACGGTCTTGGATAGAATCTGGACCGTGCCAATGCCAATTGTGGCTGGTAGCTCCATACGCCGATGTGCAATGTCCTATTGCGTTGCCCAGGACGAGAGGGTTCCGTCAGGGTTTCATCGCTCTCTAGCGACCCCCGCTGGTCGATCGGGTGCCCTGGACTACATGCCGAAGACGGATATGAAAGGTCTTCCTCCGGCTCCTCCACACTATGCAAGCTTAGCAGTTGCAAACAGCTAATTGGACATTTACAAAAAGAATACTAATAATAGTAGCGCTTTATTATTTATAAAATGTACACTTTACAAATCAAGATGAGCATTCTATTCTGCTCTCTTGTGTTGGAGCAGTTGAACACTCTTCCTGTGGTATGTTGCTATGAACGGACCTGGCGTGTCACGCATATTTGCATTTCATTTGTATGCTTTGCCGGATCCCCAATTTATTATGGCTGTACACTGCCAAAATGTTCAGTGCAAAATCAACCCTGATTTTTAGTACTTTTAACTCTACCAGTGTACATACGTTCCCTATTTGACGCATATAAATGAGTTGCTTCAATGCTGACCTTTTACTCAGCGTAGCAGCATGTAAATGGGTCTTCTGTCCGCCACACTGCTGCGAGATTCTGAATCACGCTGTCAGAAAATCACACGTTCACAGAGGAATGCGTCTGCTTTTCCTGAACAGTGGCGAGTGTTTCACATTTAAACCACGAGTTACACAATTACAGGTGCGGTGGGAGGGAGACGAGTAAGATGTTTTATTTTTTTATGTACTTTTGTACGCTCTCGATATTGCTTCCGGTAGTGAAGTCTGTGAGGTGATATAAATGTTCCTCGTTAAATTAAGGACTATGAAACATTGTCACGCGCTTCTCTCTCGCAGGATATTTTTCAAAAGGGAGACCTGACCCAGTACATTATAAAAGAACAGATTAACTGTTATCGCTATTACTTTGACTGCGCATTAAATCAATTATTTTGACAATAGCTCAGTGAACTGTGAAGCTTGTGTACATCCATGAGACACAGCGGAGCCTCCTCAAGCGAGCAGCTCACTTCCTGTCCGTACTATCTTACATCAACCGTATAACGAGAGGACATGGTAGGGGAGGTCTCTGTCCACTACAAATAATGCTGAAGCCCACGCTCGCATACACGCGTAGGCAAATGTACACATACTGATTGACATGCATGTGCATGTGTATACACACCCACACAAACAGGCATGCAGTTTGTCGCTCGCTGAAATAAAGCCCCGGAATGCTGATTTGATAGTTTGGCTCTTTGTAGCTTCCTCGACGAGGCGCATTTTGAATAGCAAGTGGAAGGCTGAATCGGGAGATTCATGTGCATTTAGGATCCCCGTTTTTCCAAACAAGCTCCGTCATAAATACGCAGCACTGGCCAAATTTACTGGAGCTACTTATGCCATAAATATGCAGTGGTGGCCCTCCTGTTCCACTTGTAATGTAAACAGTCGTGCCGCTCACAGTGGAGGTGGAGAGAGTGCGAGATAAAGGTGTAGAGAGATATAGATCCTCTATATGCTGTGACCTTGGGGACGTTGCGATGCTGGCAGCCCCTCTGTGATATTTTACAGAGCTTTGTGAGCCTCAGGGTCTCTGCCCAGTTTAGATTAGGACCAGGAGAGCCCAGCGAGATTCAACCTTGTGCTCCGTCCAGATACGAGGCCTGCAAGCGGCCAATACCGCTCTTCAGGATCACACACTCTGACAATGGACGCAGGTGCAGGACAAGGCGGGGCCCTTAACGGTCACAGAGAGGGTGCTTGATGCAGGGGCGCCGTTAACGTGGTGTTTTCTCTGTGTACCTGCGGCGCGCGCAGCCCGGAGACGAGAGCGGAGGTGGGCGGGGCCTGAGCCTCTCGCCGCGAGACCACGCGACTGCAGACGAGCCGACTGCACGTCTCTCTCTCTCTCTCTCTCTGCGCTGACGGACTCTCCTCGCAGGCCGGCCCTCGTTCGCCAACGCTTATCGGGAAGCTCTGGAGTAATTACAGGGAAGATTGTGGAACTCTGCGCGGCAGCGAGTGGGTGCGTGAGCGAGCGAGCGAGAGGGAGTGAGAGAAGTAAAGAGGGAGTGAGAGAATGTCAGTCAAGGAATGATAACTGGGGAAGTGTAAGACAATGCAAATGAGCTCCCATCCACGAGTGTGACAGTATGAACATTACTGTCACATTTCTGTATGCTCAACTCCCCAGGTGTGAGGCCACACTTTGCATTGACTTGGAGAGAGCAAGCCGTCCTGATTAGTCCCGTTTTACATATGCAATATCAAAAGCTTGTGTGTGAGATTCTGATTTAATTTTACCTGAAATTCATCTTCATTTAGTAATATTGGTAACTTAATTTACTACTAATAATTTGCATGATCGCCGTGTCCATATAAGCGTAAAGTCTTAAGATTAATGGTCATTAACATTAGCCTGAATATGGAGTAGGTTGAAAAAGAGCCTAGGTATGGCCTCGTATGAAAGGAGCAATGACTTGTAGATTGCATCATGGGGAGGATGTTATAGAGTCTCAAAGAGCTGATGCAAGTCTCTTTTTCTAGGTGGCCTTGTTCTTTTGTGAGTTTTTTTCTTCGTATTTCTGTTTTAATTAACTCATCATGCTAGATGCTGAAATCCTGGTCTGCTGGGTGCAGAAGGAATTTGAGCGCTGACTCAAAGAACACATTGCTGTCAATTAGGGAGGCAGGTCCCCGAGGCAGCAGAGCTTGAGGAAAACACTGTCATTTTGACTTAGCGCTCGCTAACGAGCGCTGAGTGGCAGAGAGTTAAAAATATATGCTTACACACAGATGGGCTGCTCTTCCTCTTCTCTGCAGGAACGCTGTTCAAGGGATTATGGTAATTTGCTTGGACCTGGTGTCCATTATGTCTGTATTCTAGGAATTGGATGTCCATCGCCATCGACTTCAGTGGTGGGTAGTGTGGCTTGGCTGTATACCTGTTGTGTGTATGCCACTGGAAGCAGTATTAAAGCTTGGATGTGAGATGTTTATATCTACTGCATTTGAGGGAGAGACAATTTATATCTTAAGTTCTTAAGTGCAAATCCCAGAATCACTCTCCATTTCCCCAGTCTATATACAGTATATCATTATGTATTTCTGAAATGTGTTATACTGTATGTGACACATTATTCTGTAGAAAGAGGTTGCATCTAGTAATGTATTCAATTATGTACTGACAGGTGTTATTCTAATTGCTGAAAGTGTGGACAGCTGGTCACAGAAACGAAACCACTTTTGGAAAATGACGGGTTCAATGACAGCGTAAATGGCAACAAACCACCCCCGAACTGTATATAAACAGAAACTTGTTTTCGAAAGCCTCCTCTTGATTCACAAATTCGCCAACATAGTCGGTGGGTACCCAGGAATGGGGTTGGGAAGCACAGGCGAAGCTCCCCAAAGCCTGTTTGAGGTGCTCCGTTTACTCTTCTGAACCAGGTTATTAAGAGCAAACAGGAGATGATCAGTGGTAAAATGGCATTCTGCAATTCATTTGCCAGGTTTGCTATAGCTACTCCCTGGTACAATTGATTACTTTGGAGGTTTTCACCATCCGATTGCCTCCAGCCATATGACATATTAATAACACGAGTAATTTAAATGTGGACAGGAGCAACAGTTACACTGGTGTGTGGGCGACATTGAGATAACTGGGGAGGGAAAAAATTTAATTCCAAATTGGAGAGGAAATACATTTTCTTTTTGCTTTTTTTTTTTTTTTTTTTTACTTTTAAAAATGAACGGACACTGTTGCAATTTAGCTGTAGGTATCCATAGCATGACATGTCATGGGTAGATGACCTGCAGTGCATTCAAATTTCAGGAGCAGCTACACCACAGTCCCACTCGCATCACTGAGCGATAAGGCGCCCGACACACTCTTCCGTCCCTCAGCAAAATGTATCAGTTTGTTTATTCCCCCCCACCTGGCAGTGTGCGGCCCGAATGACAAACAGCAAGGATCAGGCCACGTTTCTGCTTCCGGCACGGCCCCATTATTTTATTTCCTTACCCTCTTGATCCCCGGTGGATTGTCTAGGCCCAAATCCGGCCCTGCGTTTATTGCTTACAAAGCAAAGCTGCGCTTGTGAGATTGAAAATATGGCGGCGCGTCAGCCTCTCTGGGATTTGAATACACATTACACTGGCGCTTTGAAGATTTTTAAAAGCCGGGGAAATAGATGGTAATGAAAGCAGCGAGAGGCAGAGTTTGAAGCGCCAGGGTTGAGGCACCCGTCTAACGTGCGTTGAAAGGGGCCCCTTCCTAAGGGCCAGATCTGCAGAGCGATAGCTCGCACCCCTCTCGTCCCGCGTCCCGTCCCATAGTTTGCTTTTTTAAAGAGATGTGTGTGTGTGTATGTGTGTGTTCATATCCATTTGGATCAGTTTAAAAAGCAGCCACATTGAAGTTAATATGGGGATGGGACACAAGAATACCAAAGTCATTACCTTTTTGTCTGCTCCAGGATTCTCTGGATTCTATGACATGTTTCTCCTAATTGTGATATTTTGGAAATAATTGGAAAGGGCTACAGTGTTTCCAAAACCACTATCAAAAATACATATGCCTGATCTGATGTAAATGTTCTGTATTTAAGGCCCCCAAGCGGACTTATCAGGCTGTATTTAGCAGGAGGCAAGCAAGGTTTCCAAAACAACAAAAAACACATTGGGCTCTATCTTGACGATCTTAGCGCTTGGTCTAAACGTATGGCACAAAGTGCATTTAGGGCGTGTCCAAGTCCACTTTTGCTAGTTAGACGGCGTGTTTTTTTTAGCACTAAGCATACTACACACGCACGATCAAGTAATAGGCTATATGGATCAATAGTATGATCAATATTATTTGGACTAACCATTATGACGCATTTTAATATACACAATAATAATCTTTAACATTAGGGTTTAACACCGGCACGGGTTCCCGGTAATTCCCGACAGTGAATTTTTAGAAAATATAGCCTATGCGGTTACATTTTGTTAAAAGCACCTGCAACAGCTGAAAATAAGCTACCAGAATAGCTTCCTTCTCACTTTAGAAAACGCCAAATTAGCCTGCTTGTTTAACAAATTTTGTTTGATTATACAATGAAACATTGTCAAACATCAATTCCATGAAGCTGTTCTCATAGAGTTCTCGGAGTTCGATCTTCATCCGAAGTTCATTACCTGCATTCTAATATTGATTAATCAAATAAATACCGTTATTTTGCCTTAATGATAAGACTAAATATACTAAAGCTGTCAGGTTGGGAACCCATAGGTTCACGCATATTTTCCCTTGTTTTATAATGTCCTGCTTACGGAAATGTGACCAACCTGTTTTACTGGTAGCATAATGCTTTAAAACAAGTCGTCTTTCCCAGGAAAAGTGTGATTTCCAGATGGGGAAACAGACCTGCTCCTGCATGAAGTTGAAGCGCACATGCAGAGAGTGACATTAAAATTAATTGTGAATTAATTTTGTAATGTGCTGCAAATTTGTTTTTGTTTCTAATTCAACTCTTAATTATCTTTAAAATAGTTTTGTTCAGTTATGGAATAACAGTTAAAATCAGCGGGGTGTTAATAAGAAGTGAGTATGGAAACCTGGTCACTGTAATTAAAAGAATATGAAGGACGAAGAATAAGGTTAAAATTCAGTTAACATGGTGCAATTTAAATTAATCTCCGTTTTTCAACCGTAGGCTATAGAAAAAACCTTATGTACAGCGAATCCCGTGGACTGTAGCCTAGGCTATTTGAAAAACAATACACGAGACAAGATTTTGACAAGGTAGATAAAGAGAGCTGTATTGTAATGACATCTGAAGCACATTTTCAGAACTGAAATGTCCGTCTATTGCAGTGCGCAAGTTTTCCATTGAATGACAATTTATGCATGAGGTGTAAATTACAATTTGCGCATTAGGCTTGATATATAGGTTTTACCAGCAACTGTTACATTGTCCCGTAACAGAAGATTGTCCCCCCATAAGATTACAGGAATTATTGGCAAATATAGGCTAAGTCAACGCTTGATCCAGGATAATAGTCTATACATGTAACCTTACTCACCTGGATGTTGATGCAGTGGGCTGAAAGCAATTTAATGCGGCATTCCCCTTCGCTGAGGGACAGGTATGTGGTCTTTGACCTATGGACCCTTTTATTATGCATTTTTTGATATAGCCTACACAATAATAATATTTCACATTGATATTGATATACAGTGAGAGATAATTAAATCCTCTTTTTTTGTGCATGTAGGCTATGTCCAAGAGAGAAAAAATAATTAATCATAATTAAAATAAGGACTGGTCCTGCAGTAGCCTAGTTTGCTTACGGCTGGTTTAGCGGCAGCTTTTTCTTCTCCTGTCTGTCCACACACGCACAGGTTGTGAAGGTTTTTCGGCTCTTCTAGAAGCCTGGGTTTGAGCTCATTTACATGACGGCTACGCTGAGGCGGCGGCTCCCTGCTGGCATGTCCCGGCCTGTCTGGTAGCTCTCTCTCTCTGGTTCCCTGGCCACGCACTTGAAGCAAATCCGGAGTGTTTTGATGGAAGATGCATTCGGTGCCCATGTGCTCTTATAATGCGTCTCCTGCACATCGGAGACTGCTTTTGCTTGCTTTTAAGGCTTCGATAGCTGGCTGTTGCGGTTTCCCCCTCAGTCACACATCCACTCTCGTCCTGTACAGCCGTGTCGGCTACTAATGCATCATTTGAAGCCTCACTATATAATGGCTGTTTATTTATACACGCTACCATTCCTCAGACGTGTTCGCATCAAACACGTCTGAATTTGGTAGTGTCGCCATGCTGCATCTTACGAACCAGCACTCATTTTACAATGGCCACTTGTAATCGAGTGCGAGTATGGCGTGAGTAGCCTATTGCATGCGCTCTCTCCTTTGTTCGAAACATGCATTAGGTCAATACACACCTGCGGCAGTGTGGGTTTTATTGTAACGGATAGCAAAGGGTTGATGGAAAATCGATACGGAGTCAGCCAGCAGCTCGTTAGCAGCGTTTCCTTCTTTTTCAAGGCTTGTCCGGCATCACAAGGCAGCCGTGACGAAGGCAGCGCTCCGCTATGTTGAGCCTGTGATTGAATTTAGAGGATCTGGCGAGAGCTCCGTGGACCGGCTTTACGAGAAAATCACAGTCCGTATTTCCTCTCTCTATCAAACAGACAATAAGTCGGTCAAAACTGCCGGTGAACATTCTGCATGCCTCATGAACCCCAGAGCTCATACACACGGGGAAGTGGCAGCCGTACATTTGTTGGGGGAAATGGCTTTTCACAATGGACTGTACAGTTTGTATGTCTAATGTGTGTTAAAACACTGAGTTGCGACGTGGCATCTGTTGCAAATGTACAATATGGAATGCTTGACACAAAAACACTGCTCTCCTGTTTTTGCATATAAAAGAATGGTAGCACTTTGCTGCCCTCTGGTGTAGAGATAGGGAACTACTAGCCAATATTCGACCATCGTATATTATTATCCTGAAACGCTCGTATTTTAAAACAATGCGTGCTTTATTGCATGTTAATTAGCTTCTATTAATCAACATGTTTTACATTTTGAAATGACTGACAAAGAGGTTGACAAAAAAATTAATCTAAAACAAATGTGTTTCCTACTAACCTGTACATTTAGCTGTTGTCCACAGGCCTTAATGTAACAAGCAGTGGACTTATTCCGTTTTCACTTCATTATCTCTTCACAGTTCAGTTCTCACTTAGGCAGTGTAGCTTGACCATAGTCCAATTGGCCATTAGTTAAAAATAACACTGCGTTTTCGCTCCTTTTTTTGTGTTGTGTGTTTGATGTGTTTTGTCTTGCTGTGAGAAGTGGATTGTTCATTTAGCCACCTCAGAGTCAAGCTGTGTTGTCAATGAGCATTAAATAATAATATACATATATATATTTTTTGTATTTTAATGAGGCAAGAGGTTAGCATTTCAAAAGAGTGTACTCTTTATTTTGCTGTGAACCAGGAGCTCATTGTGACAAGCATTTCCATCTTCAAACAGCCAGTGTTTAAGGTGGAGTTGCTGGCATTGGCAGAAGTGACAAACTTTTCTTTTCACAGTGCTGCTGTTTCCCATTTAGTGAGAAGGTAGGAGGGAATGGCAAAGCATTTGAGTTTACCTGACAAACGCTCATGGCACAGGTGTTTTCTTTAACTTTCAGTTTTGGTGCCACTCTGAAGCTCTTTGAGTTTCAGAGTGATAGATGTCACGGCTGCGCGTTTAATATTGCGCGCATCATCTGTGCCGCTAGGCAGGCAAACTGAGCGAACGTACAACATTCAGTGATGCAGCAAGTCAGCATTGTTCGACTGTTACATATTGGCTGGGGTAACGAGCTCTGTGTTTTTAAAGATGTGCTGTGCCTTTTTAGGTCATGTCACTCACAGTCAATAATAATTATCTTACCTGTGTTAGACTGCGCTCTCTTGCCTGTTCTCTCTCTCTCTCTCTCTCTCTCTCTCGCTCTCTTTCTCTCTCTCGCTCGCTCTCGCTCTCTGTGCGATGTCAGTTCTGCGGCCCAAATAGAGGGGCTTGCCTTAACCCCTGTTTGGACTGTCCTGCAGGCAAGGGTCCGGAGACTATATTTGCTGGCCACAATCTGAGTGATAACGAGTGGCACACGGTCCGAGTGGTCAGGAGGGGGAAGAATTTGAAGCTGACCGTGGATGACATGCAGCCCGTGGAAGGTACTCCACTCCTGCTGTCCTGCCCCCTCTCTTTGACCCTAACTCTGGAGCCTCTCTATTTCAGGGCAAGCCCGGAGCCGCCGCTCGGTAAGGTACTGTACGGACTTATCTGATACCTGCGGAGCTGGCTTTACACACTCTCCTTAAAGCGCATAGCGTTTACCTTCCCAAAGCCCTGTACTTCTGTCAGTGCAGCTTTGCAGAGGGGCTTGCAAACCACATTCAATACAGAAATCTCCTACTTGTATTACATATAATAAACACATCCACTTTGTCTGTTATATACTAGCCTACTGTATTGCTATGGGCCGACCGTAGATATTTTATTCATTAGTTTGTTTTGAATTGTGCTTGCAAGGCATGCATTATGGATATTTAGCATGAAAGAAATTCACGGGCATAACCGTTAATGATGTAGGCAGGTGTTGGTTTTGTAGCCGGTGTAGGGTTAATGATAAGAAAGGCTGTGCTGTAAAGCATAAAATGGCCAGCTGCTACCTTCTCTGCCTACTCTACAGAAGCACTGTTACCGAGATGTGTTTTTTCACAGCAAGGCGGCTAGCGGGTAAATACACAATAAAAGCACAAAGCTGTTACTAAATTAGCCTCATGTCGGAGCTTCTAATCGAACCCGATGGCAAGCCGAAAGCGTCACCTTTCCCCGGCGCTACCACGACTCGGTTGGCATGGCAGCGCTATCTGACGGGCAGCGAGGGGGAAGAGTCTGCTTAACGTGCAATTAGCGGCACCGCAGTCAGGCGTCGGTACGCACGCTGTCACCACAGCGACGGGGCCTCCAGAGGAAGGTTTTGTTTTGGTAAATAAGCAGCGGGAAGTAGGGCATCGTCAACCGCTCTTCTTCAATTACTGAGCGTGACAGCGTTTCGTTTAGGCGCCTCCGTTTTTACGAGTGCTCTCTGACGTAGCCTATCAAGGTTACATTCATCTGTCTGAAATTTCAAGGTTGATTGATTTGAACGAATCAAAATGTAATCAATTTTGATGATGGGAAACAGATGGTATTTAGTTTGTACATCTAGAACGAAGCTGTTTAAGCTCTTGATGAATGCACTGTTTTATGATACGTATAATCAATGTTTAAATGTGTATAGTTGTAAATGTGTATACTTCAAAATTCAATGAGCTCATTCTTCCGCCACAAAATAACCTTAACTGAAAAAGCGTAACGCTACCACCTAGTGGTCAGATATATAACTTTATGCAGCTGTGACTAACCCTACCTGAATCACTTATTACAGAAAATTGAGTTTATTGTATACAGTTATGACATTATTTATATGTGTATGTTACATGTACTTGGCTGTCTTTGTTGTACAGTACTTTTAATGAGCCATCGTTCCACTAATGTGCAGCATTTTGAAATTCAGTGGAATATATCTGCCCTTTAACCAAAGGCTCATGTGTGCAAAAAAAAAAGAAAACGATACAATTGATTATTGTGCTTTTAGTCCCTGTTATAAGAAGCACTATTTTGGTTGTATGCTGTAGCACACATATGGAGCGTGCCTCACTCACCCTACCCTCCTTGCTTCACCTTCAAGGTCAAATGGCGGGCGACCACAGCCAACTGGAGTTCCACAACATCGAGACAGGCATCGTAACAGAGAAGCGCTTCATGTCGACCGTGCCGTCCAACTTCATCGGCCACCTCCAGAGCCTGTCCTTCAACGGCATGGCCTACATCGACCTCTGCAAGAACGGCGACATCGACTATTGCGAGCTCAACGCCATGATTGGCTTCAAGAACATCATCGCCGACCCCGTGACCTTCAAGTCCCGCTCCAGCTACGTGGCCCTCAGCATGCTACAGGCCTACTACTCCATGCATCTTTTCTTCCAGTTCAAAACCACCTCCTCTGACGGTCTCATCCTCTACAACAGCGGAGACGGCAACGACTTCATCGTGGTGGAGCTAGTCAAAGGGTAGGATAGGACGTCTTCGCTGTCTAGGGAGCTAGTGCGGGGCTATTTTGAGTGAGAAACGGGTAGGACAGTGCATTACTTTAACTTTAGAGAGAAGTAGCATATTCCAATTAGCAGCAGTTTGTGACTCTCAATGAGTTGTATTGGCACCGAATCACAATGGAGTCTGGGAACCTTTATGGGCCTGTGAAGACTCGTGTGTGTGTGTGTGTGTGCGTGTGTGCGCGCGCGTCTGTTTGTGTACGCATTGGCATACATACAGTGCAATGCGTTCAGTTGTAATGTTGTGCATTGAAATTGACAGATTGTGCTGGTGGTGCTTTACTGGCGAGCATATGTTTCTGATTGGCCGAATTCAAATGTGTGTCAGTTGGAATGGATGGCAGGATGTTGTATTAAATGTAACTGTGTATGTATCTATTTGCGTGTGCTTGTAGGTATATGCACTATGTGTCTGACCTGGGGAACGGGGCCCACCTGATCAAGGGGAACTCCAACAAGCCGCTGAACGACAACCACTGGCACAACGTGATGATCTCGCGCGACACAAACAACCTCCACACGGTCAAGATCGACACTAAGATCACCACACAGACCACCGTGGGGGCCAAGAATCTGGATCTGAAGGGTAGGCTGGGGCCGTGACTGCAGGGAGATAAGCCTTAATGGGGGGACGCATACAGCACCGCTCCCAAAAATAACTGCACATATGTAGTTTACACGAGGGAGGGGGTAACAGTATAGGATGGAAAAAGCATCTGATAGTAAAATTATTATTATAAGTAATTCCGCATTACTATTACCAGTTACATCTTACATCCAAACTGTTATTCACACATGACCTATGTACCTGATTAATGGTCTCATGGTACAACTATGATTAATGGTCTCATGGTACAACTATGAAGAATAAAATATCTTATTTCTTGCTTAATAATGAAAAAAAAATGGACTCACAAATTATTATTATTATTATTATTATTATTATTATTATTATTATTATTATGCAGAATCTATGGGAATGCTGTGCATATTAAAGGTTCTTTTCCAAAGTAAGGGTTCATTAATCTCAATATGTTAGACATATGTTAGATGGGGTCACACTGCTTCTGTTGGCAATTAATCAATGAATTAGTCAGTGAATCAATCAATCAGATTGAATGTGATATAATACTCTTAACAGCTTTGTAGTGTGCATGTTTATACAAAATAGAGTTGAGGCACCTTATAGTTGCATATAATAAGCGTATTCATGTATTCATTAGCTACTGAGAGGATGAAAAACCAGTTATTAATAATCAATCTTCAGTGGTTGCAATGTTGCAAAGGTGACATTATAGAACAGGTGTTTTTTAATGCCTAATGGAGCTGAGGGGATGCATTATGTGTTCAGGCTGAGTTGTGCAGAACATCAGAGGTGTAGGATCCAGGGATGTAAACGTGTAAGAAGCTATATGTCAGAGGAAAGAGTGTGTCTGAAAAAGTATGAGAACAAAACACATGATTAGTATGTGGGTTTTGATTATATAGGTTTATAGTATCATATTTCAGCCGACATAAAAAATTGGCAGAGTTGGAAGCAAAACACCATACTGTATCTATGAGTAAAAATGTGCACAGTTTTCAAATTCCTCAAAATTATGGTCTGGGTTTGGAAATGAGGCGAGCAGGAACCGCATCAGACGTTCTGTTGGTTCAGATCATTGCTAACAGTTTTTGATAATGAGCAAACCGAATAAAAATGCTAATTTCACCCTTCATTAGTGCTCTAACTGCTGCTGCCTTTCCTGCAGTGAAGGTTGTGCGTATTACCACCGGTTTACAGCACAATACGTCACTGCTCCACCAGGGGGCAGTAGTAGACTGTATTTTTTGTCAATGGCATAACTCAGTGGATGTTTGGAAGCACACTACATAGATAGGCCCTGAAGCCCCTTTTGCCTGTGTCTTGTTGCCCAGGTAACCTGTTCATCGGAGGCGTTGCCAAGGAACAGTACAAAGATCTGCCCAAGCTGGTCCATGCCAAGGAGGGCTTTCAGGGCTGCCTGGCATCGGTGGACCTGAACGGGCGTCTCCCGGACCTGCTGTCTGACGCCCTGGAATGCGTGGGGCAAATTGAGAGGGGCTGTGAAGGTGAGGGTTACAGCATCTATACCCAAGACGGCAAGATAGTAGTGAGCCAAGTCTTCTGTATGTCCACCGCCCCATTATCCCAACACCGTGGTGGGTGGGTGCTATGTCTCCTCAGTGTGGTCTTTTATCTGTGTTTTAATAAGGGCTTTGTGTCATAGATCACATGCTGCTGTTTGTAAGAATTTTTTTTTGTTGTGGGCGTGGCTTAGTATTATATGCCAATCAGTTTTCATTTTTTCATGTGCTGTACTTATCCATGTGGATTATGTCCAGTCTACCCCTTAACACGATGCTGGACTGAGCAATGCACTGCTCTTCCTAGAGATAATACAGTCTTGCATTGATGCTGTAATATGTCATTACATTTACTCTCTGTGGGTCTCATTCATGAAATGTGAGCAGAACAAATTTGCACGTAAATCGTTCGTATTAGCAAATTTGGCCGTATTTTGGCATTCATCAACATTTTCATATCTGAGATTTGCTCACGCGTACTAATAAATTGTACACCTGCTCGGGACCACGTGTACCACGTTCGCAAATTCAGAATGCCGCTAAATGTAGCTTCTGAGTGTTAATTAGAATACAAATACATTTTTTTTTTTTTGTTAAATTCACAAGACTAAATGTAGCCTTTGAAATACACATTGCAAATGTAATCTCAACAAAAACACGTTTTCAACATAAAAAAAGCCAAGTTACTCACACATAGCCTACAAAGCGAACATTTTAAAAACCTGTGCATTTTCTAAAGTAAACTTACCAACAAAGTATAACCACATCCTTTCTGGAGTATAATTATTCATCAACTGTTGACTAATGTTGGCTAACAGAAGCTTGATAAATGGCCATGTGATATCTGTTCCCATAACGTTACTGCATAACTGCCATGGTGTCCAGTGACTTTCACTGTTTCACTTGTTTAAGTAACTTAGGCTACAAGTGAACAGTTAATATTGTAAACATGTCTTTGTCTTTGCAATAAAAATACATTCTTTAGTGAGGGAAAAATATTATTGTATGAGAAAACCATAACATGTGCACACTGTTTTAGCCGAAAATGAAATTACACTTCGGTACTTGGCGGGGGATCGAACCCAGATCTCTGGCATGGTAAGGCTTGACGCTTACCACTACAACAAAACAGTTTAACATAAATGAGCCAGCCAAATAAGACTTTTGTCTAACGGTAGTCTACCAGACATTGTGTAGGTAGAAAATAAATAAATGTTAGAAGCAGGTGAGATTCAAACTGCCAATGTACTACATGGTAGGGCGACGCCTTAACTACTAAGCTACCGACACTTTCACAGTTTGTGTAGGAGGTAGACAGCCTCTGAAGCATGTACATGCGACAAGGCAATTTTAAACAGAGGTGCTCGTAGGCGGATTAAACGTGGTTGTCCAATAGGGAGAATTATTCTGAGGGTATGTAGGCAAAGGTAGGAAAAATTTGAAGGAATGGCAGAAGAAGAAGACTAAGAAGAAGAGGAATAACAAGAAGAAGAGGAAGGGAAAAAACTGGCAAAATAACCCAAGTTTGGGGCTTTATTGTGAAGTTCTACCTGAATTCTGTGTGGTTACATGAATCCAGAATGTGCAGACATGAATGTTTTTAAGGGCTGAGAGTCTGTGGTCATTGTGGTTATTTCTGTAGGAAACCCTGAAAAGTGCCAAACTCTTGGTACTGTATAGGTATGGGGCATGCCCACCAAGCTGCAACTTGGCGGATGGCATACCTGCCATCCCAATAAATTATGATTGTAAAAAGCAAACACTTTATATTACGCCTATTAATCAATTGTAGGCTATGAAGCTGTTTAATTAGACCCATAATGTAGGCTAATGTATGCTCCCAGTAGTATTTTTTCTAAATTGCTAAGAAAATGTATTCTACATGACCTTACAAAGGCTATGCTAATTAAAACACACATTTAAAAAATGAACGGAATTTGCTTTAAAGTGGCTTACATGTCTGTAGCCAGGGTTGCAATTGTGGTCAACAGCTTAATCCAGCTAATGCCAGCATACATCCAGTTCCCCTACAAGATGCAAAGACAGGTGGAGATAAAGCAGGGTTTTTATGAAATTGCCAACCTGTCCAATGTTATCGGTGCCATAGACTGCACACCCCAGTGAAAGTTTTTGTTAAAAAGTTGGTGAAACGCGTTCAGGTGAAAAAACGGATAGACTTGATTTAAAAGTGAAAGTTTTTTAACTGGTTAGAATGTAGCCAGGCTATATCCCGGTAATTTTACTACCTTATCAGTTTGTGTGAGGAGTGATCCTACATTGATGGTACATGGTATCTCCTGCTTGGCCTTTACTTTCCCAGTTCATGACACCGATACTTACAATAATAAATACTACTTTTGTTTTCCCCCCTTGATTGAAAACGTCAATTTCAGTGTCGGAATAATTATTTCCTTAGATTTTTCTGGGCCATTTTGACTAGGCATGGACCTTTAAATGAAAGTGACAACCTCCATATATGGCAATTAATGGGTGTGGATTTATGCTAATCACAAAATAACGTGGACGCGCTTTGTACATGAATACGAAAAAATATTTCTTTCCCTCACGGTTTGATGCATCCGGCTTAAATTTTTCGTACCAACTCGTTTTGTACATAAATGTACGCCCATATTTAGGAACGCTTCATGAATGAGGCCCTGTGTGTGTGTGTGTGTGTGTGTGTGTGTATGTGCGCGGATGCGTGTCTGGATGTGTGCATGTATGTGTGTGCACATTTATGTTCATATATGTGTATGTTCATGTGTACGTGTGTGTGTGTGTGTGTGTGTGTGTGTGTGTGTGTGTGTGTGTGTGTGTGTGTGTGGATGTGTGTGTGTGTGTGTGTATATTCATATACTGTATCTGTGTTAGTGTGATTTGACACTTCCTTTCAGCATTTAAACAATCCAAAATGTAGTGTGTATATGTCCTTATCTGGATCAGTAGAGGCAGTCCTAATTATCTCTGCTTGCATTTATGACCCGGATTGGTTATGTTTCTGTAATCCATACGGATGAAGTGAGCATTGTACAGTAGCTAAATCATACAGCCTCTTACTGTGACTGAAATAACCAACACAGAACCACCACTAGAATCCCTCATGCATGGAGGACCAATCAGGTGCTTCATAATAAAAGCTGTAATTTTGTTCATAGTCTTACGCTAAAAATACTCATCCCACGCTAGCTGATAAAAAGGGTTTATCTCACACCAGAAATAGCTGCAAAGTAAACATACTTATGCAGTCCTTACTCACAAGTAGCTCTGCAGTCCTTGTGGCTGCAAAGTGAAATGTTTATCTCACTTTTTGAAAGCTTCAGCAGTAAAAGTTTCATCTGTAGAGCTACCCTTGGTAAGATCAGGACAGCCTGGGGAGAAACTTGTCCAAAATCACATCTCTCCCCCACAGCACTGTCCTTGTCCACGCTAACAAACAAGCCCCGAATCAGCCCACCTTTGGCCTTCAGTTGCACCTCCAATAGAGACAAGGCTATTTTTTCTTTTACTTCCAAATGAGTGATGCTTTTTTCTCCACGCACATTTTGTCAAATGGATTTTGGTGATTGATGAGACACAGTCAGGTCTGTGTGTGAAGCAAAAAAGACACTTATTGTTTGTAACTTTTAAGGACAAGGGATGATGCAGTTCAGTCTATTCACATGAACACATACAGCGTTTATCTTAGCTCTTTTCTTTCTTACATTAACATAATTCATCTTCTGAAATCAGGCTTTTTGTTCTGGTAGCTTAACGTTCGTCTTTCCTCTTTGGAATACTTATGAAATGAAGCCAGAGCTAAAATTATTTCAACATATCATTTACTTTTATTTCCTCATGTGTTGTATTATTTTTCACTCTCATTTTATTGTTCATGTTTCCAGCAGAGTGATTCTGAGTGTTTGCCAAAAGCAAACCTCTGAATTAGTCATGTGACATTTGTTTGTGGAATACATGGAATTCAGTTTGTTTGTTACGATGTTTGCATTGCATACAAAATAAACGTTTGATTTAATTTACCATAATCATTTCATGTTATGATTTCACACATTCCACATTGCCAACCCCCCCACTGCCATCAGCCACTCTTTTCATTCATTAAATTCATAAATATGTAAAAAATATTTTTAAAAAAAATAATATTTATCTCAAATCCATATATTTTTTTCTCCCATATGAAAGTCCGGCAGCACTGAAAGGAATGGGTTAAGTCTTACGCTAGGTAGCCTATGTGATTACCCAGGGTACAGGGCACGGGTGCGAATGGACGTAAATTCACGAACGTCATGAACGTCAGCAGCTTGTGTTTTGAGTGCAGTCGCCTAGCCTCAGCATGCAGTGAACCCCTGCTGCCACCCTGCTTTAATGAACCCGGTTAGCGTTAGACAACGTCCGCTACAGGAAAGCAAGCCTCCGCACACCAGTCATTTGTATTTCACGCAGAGAGACGTGACACGCTGCCGTTTGGCTCGCGCGACACCCGATTGGACACATCACCTGGCCAATCACAGCCAAACGGCGCACGGGGTTCAGGTGAAAAGAGGCCGCGGCGGAGGGGCGCCCGTCTTTTGTCCCCTCTGCCGCCCCGCCCTCGAAATTTCATCAGCGTCTGCTTTTTCACTTTCCTTCTTGGTTTTTTTTTTTTCCTCTTTTCGTTCAGCGACTCGTGCTGCTCTCAGCTCAGCCTGGTGGGTTCCCTCCTGTCATGCTCCAAGTTCAGCGCCATCCTCTACTGTCCCTCTCGCTTCCTCTCCTGTGGACGTGGGCCCTGTCGCCCCCCCTCTCTCTCTCTCCTGTGGACGTGCGCCCTGTCTCCCCCCCTCCCTCCCTCTCTCTGTCTCTCTCTCCTCTCTCTCTGTCTCTCTCTCCTCTCTCTATACGACCTATTGCTGCCACTGACATTTCAATGCTTTTACTAACATCTGATATATTTTGCCCTTTTTTTTTCTTTTATTTTGCTGACAAAAGTTGCATTGATGAAAGCTGACTTGCAAGGTAGATAGCTCTGTTTGTTTGAAGTCCCCAACCCTGCATATGCAACCCTTCCCTTCCCTGCAAAACAATAAATCTAAAATATTATGTCACTCACTTTTTTTCCACTCTTATTTTATTACATGTTTTTTTTTATTGAAATCGAATGGGCTGTGCCATAGTAATACAGGTGTAAATCAATCATCTTGTATTGATCACTATGGAGTTTTCCAGTCTTGCTCTGTGTTGTAGATTCATTTACATATTCATCCTCAACAAATTATTATCATTTTTTTGTTCACATATCCTTCATGTGTGTCATGTTAAAGCATGCTTTTGGCTCATTACATGTTCTCTGTGAACAGGGAATACTGTCACCACTGCATGGCATCTACCGTACTACATGAATTGCAAAGATTATTGTGAAAATTAAGAAATAAAATAGGTGTCACCATATTAATGTCTAAATGAGTAGTTGAGGAGCCATATAGCATGCATGCATAATTCAGATTTATCTTATAAGGTGAGTCTTGCCAGAATTGTTTTTTGTTATTTGTTTTATAATACCTTATCCTTATTGCAAATAATATATGTAAGCAGGCCCTATTTTTGGACAGATTAAACTATGTTGACATTTCCTAAAAAAGTATTCTAGAACTGGCTTCAGCTTTGTTAAATTACATTCAGTGTTCTGGAAATTTGCAATTTAGCTTTAAGATAATGTGGAATGTTTATACTTTAGTTGGCTTACAAGGAACTAGGGACATTTTTTTCAGTGAGTTGAATCAATGTGTCCTACTGTATGCACTGTCAAAAACCAGGCATGGTGGCATAGGAAGAATCCTTTAACAAGCTCACAGCAATAGGCTGTTTGTGCAGTACTGATCATGATGCTAAACTGTCTTTAATTATCTTGTTTAAAAAAAAATACTTTTCTGTATGTCTATTTTTTAAAAATATATACAATTCTGAAAAGCTGAAAATAATAATAATAATAATAATAATAATAATAAGTATAGTAAATTATGATACGTTTAATAATAATAATCATAGTAACAATACTACTACTACTACTACTACTACTACTACTAATAATGATAATAATAATAATAATAATAATAATAATATATGCACATGTAAATCATGTATTTTTTATTTAATTTGCAAAAATATGAATATATTTATTGCATCTAATTCAACTGCCATGAATTATTGAATGAATAATAATACTAGTAATAATAATAATAATAATAATAATAATAATAATAATAATAATCTTTCATTTTAACCTCAGCCTAACCATGACACATACATCTCTAATGAACATCCATACTAACCCTCTCTCATTCCACTGGCATTACCCATTAACGACAGTCAGACAGATAGACAGACGGACAGATGTATGTATGATGGTCTGTGCTATACTGGCACACCCCTTACTTACAGTTGTCAAAATGTGATTGGATATTTACAATAAGATGTTCTGTAAAAGTATCTGTAAATGTCTAAACATCACCTTTCATTATTTTATTTAAGAGTATTGTCATCCTTTGAGAGGCACACGCGCGCACACACACACACACACACACACACACACGCACACGCGCGCACACACACGCACACGCGCGCACACACACACACGCACACATACAAAGTGAAAATAATGGCCTGAGGGAGACTCCCGCTACTGCACTCCAGGCACACACCGCTGTCTCTTTATTTTGAAGCGGTAAAGTGTTGTTGGGGGCCCTGTGAGGCCACTGCCTTTGCTTCCATTAGCTTCAGTGATTGCTCACCTCACCGCTGTGAGTTTTGTGGGTGTTGGTAAAGGGGGAGGGACATAAGCGTTCGTCAGCTCCTCGACATAATTCGCTGTCTTAGCCTGTCATGAGCTCATGATGCCTGAGCCTGTCATTAAGACGATCGCCATGGAGCTAAAGAGAAACGATGTACAGCAAAACAAACACCTTTTGGTTTTAAAAGACACATAAATATTGCATAAACTTGACTAATAAAGGCTAATCATGTGAGAATCTTAGTTCTTGTCAGCATTTGTGTGGGTATGTTTTTTTTTTTTTTTAGTTTGTATGTTGGGATGTGTGCGTGCGTGTGTTTGTGCATGTGTACATGTGTGTGTGTGTGTGTGTGTGTGTGTTGTCTCTGTGGGTTAGGGAAAGTAATTTCAGCTGTCATAGCACAGGACCAATAGCAAATTACTTAATTTGCTGTATAACATGTTACATACAGTAAATGGGCTGCAGACTGTGCTGTAATATACCTGGGATCAGGGCCTGTGCTAAGGTACTAAATGCCATGGTGTGAGTCAGGGGGAGCTGGATTAATACCTGCAGATGCTGGGGCTTGGATTGGCAGGGCTGGGCCACACTGGTTCCCTGGGAAATGAGAGCTAAAAATCCAATTTGTCTGAATCAAGGCTCGAAATTTTTCTGTTCACAAGCGCTGAGAATAACACTCCCCAGTGTCAGCAAGATAAGGAGCAGATCTTCACTCTCAGATACACTTGCCCGTCAGTTGAAAAAGTGTTGCGTGCGTGCGTGCGTGCGTAGTGTGCGTGCGTAGCGTGCCAGTGCGTGTGTGTGCGTAGCGTGCGAGTGCGTGAAGAAGAGTTTCAAGTGTGAAGGCTTCTGTGTGTTTGTTTCAGTGTTTTAAGGTATTTGATTGTGTTGTCAGAATGCTTCAAAACAGAGATATTCAGGTATTGATCTTTCATGAACTGTTTTGTTCTTTATGATAGACAGTGAATTGTGTAATTTAATAAGCTGAAGCCAACATTAATAAAGACAAAGTTTTGGGTCCGTATGGTGGAGTGTGCAAGTCAGAGCACAGAAAGAATGTTACCACTAAAACATCAGTGACTAGCAGCTGCCTGTCTGCTGTGGGTATCTGCGAATATTCAGAATGATCAATGATATGCTGTTCCTGAGCTTTACTGTATTTGAGAGAGTATTTGTGGGACCCAGGGCAGCCAATCAGAATACAGGAATTTCACTTAAATAAGCCCCCCCCCCCTTAATAGTTTTGCCTCTTTCTTCTCTCTTTCTTGCCATCGTTTCTTACTCTTTTTGTTTTCTTTTTCTGTTTCCTCACACTCCCTCTCTCTTTCCCTTTCTCTTCTCCGTTCTATCTATCTCCCCCCCCTCCCCTCTCTCATTGGCCAGGCCCCAGTACCACCTGTCAGGAGGACTCGTGTGCGAATCAGGGCGTGTGTCTGCAGCAGTGGGAGGGGTTCAGCTGCGACTGTAGCATGACGTCTTTCGGAGGGTCACTCTGCAACGACGGTGAGTCCCGTGCCACTTCCTGTTTCCTGTTTCTCTGTCTCAAAGGAGAATTCTTAACTGAATAACCCAACGCTGATGAGTCCACTGACTTATGATTCAAACACATAGAGTCTTCACCTGCAAATAGAATCAATAACAAAATAAATCTACTGAGACATGAGATCCGTTTTTTTTAAAATATATATCCTGCAATGATTATTTGATAATTTCACCAGACTACAGGTAACACACAGGTAAGTTCAGGCATCCGCGACCAGGCCTTTTTTAATCTTCACTGTGTAAATTTGACTTGAGTCTTGAGTCAAGCTCTACATTCTTTGGCAACTCATTGTAAGTTATTATGCTGCATTCACAGTCATTCTCAAGGCTTATGAAACCAGACAGTGCGAGTGCAATAAGCTTGCATAGTGCCCAAACTGGCAACAAAGACACTCTTGAATCACACATACGCACTGGCGTGCAAATACACACACACACACACACACACACACACACACACACACACACACACACACACACACTCACACACACATTGAAATTGGTTGCAACATAATACCCTCACTGAGTACCCTCACATTCTGGAACAGAACAGAATCTTCCTTTATCCATCTCTTTCTCTACCTAATGTCGCTGGGTTTGAATCATATAAAGACATAAACAATGCAGTTGTACCATTGGCAAGCTGACAAAATGTTTGAATGTCTGCTGGTACGGAAACAACAGAAATAGTTTCGACAAAAAAAAATCTTTTGTGTTGGCTATGAGTTTCCTTTTGACCACTAGGGGGCAGATGAGAGCCTTTTCTTTTGAGGGCTCGCTGATGTAAGGTGCATGTTCCGGTGAAATTTCCTTGTGACATTTTTAGTTCAAGCTGAAGGCGGCGCGCATCTATACTGGCCAAATATTTACATTGCATTTGTGTACACATGTCAAGCTAAATCTCGTCTGAGATACATGCTGTCACACAGAGCCAAGGAGGCCAGTCTCGACAGTTTAAGCTGTTTGTGTAACACCGTGTTGTTTTCCTCATAAGGCACGGTAATCCACACCCATTTCACAAACAGTCAGTGAGCAAATTTGTTAGCGCATAGGAAATTAAATGCATATGAAATGAGGTGGAACGCTGTTCTACTTGAATGGAATGTTAACCGCGCGCGGGTCCGACCCCCTGCCTCCTCCTCGGTCTGGTATTAATGGCTTCAGATGCTTACGAATCCTACACTGACAGTGTTATCAGTGACATTCCAAAAAAAAACATCTGTTTATTCGTCTTTGCCTTGTTCCTTGTGTTGCATTGTGAATTAATATTTGTCCTTCAATATCACTGTATGTTGTTGATACTAAATTAATTAACAACACAAAAAAGCTATATTTCAGTCATTCAAAAGTGCTTGCATGTGCACACAAACGCGCACATACGTATACATGCAGTATAATTCTGGGGAGATACACTCTTGACAAGAACATTATGGGAAGAAGGAAAACGGGACTCCAAATAATTGGACCCCAAGTGCATAAGGAAGTGTATTATGGCACAATCCATTCAAAGTACAGAGAATATCACATTTCACTTTCTGCATCAATGACCTTTCTTACTGGCATAAGAAGGGAGTGCATTAGAATAAGAAGGACAGTGTTGCCTGTTGAGGAAATAGTTTAGAAACTTCAGGAAGGGGGAAGCAGGGGGTGATTGGTGGAGGAAGAGTGTGGTAAGAGAGGGAAAGAAAGGACATATAATGGTTGTTCATTAAGGTGCATTGCATTACGCATATGTCACATTGAGAGTTTTTGCTCCATAATTGGAGGTTCATGTCCCGCTCTGCTAGCGCGCACTGGAATGTGCAGATATGTGAAGTGGGTGCAGTTAATAATGTTTTTTTGTAATAAGCACCAGTGTGTTTCCATATTTTGGTGATTATCGTGTGTGTGTGTGTGTGTCTGTCGGGGGGGGGGGGTGATTAGGCTCAGAGAACATTCCGGCTGAAACAACAGCCGACTTTCTCATACAACTTAGCGCCATGAAGAAATGAGGAGAGTCGGGTCATTATTTCTTTCTGTTGTTCTCCTGCATGGCAAGTGGCAAGTGCTGAGAGATGGGGAATAACCTGGTCTGGGCACTGCATGGGTGACGATGGGGAAGGCAGCAGAAATGTTAATATATTCCAAGCCTAGCTTCTGCCCGCCCCTTTAGCCCTTTCTCTCTTATACGTGATATCGCGTCATTGTTTACAAAGACTTCCGGGTAGAAAACGCGCGCGTCATTTGTATACGGATTAACAACGGATTGTACACTGCGAACTTTATACCGAATTCATTTGTAATAAAATGCCAAAATCTTGCTGTGTGTGGGGATGCCGAATCACAATAAAGACTGGAGAGGGTGTAGGTTTTTTTAGATTCCCATCTAAAACGAGCAAAAGTGCTCAAAGGGAGCTGTGGGTACAGAGATTGAAGCGGGAGGACAACGCCAGAGAAAGACATCTACACCGTAGAGAAGGAGGGTTAACTATAGGAGGACTTGGCAAACTGTGGGAACCGAGCCTTCATGACAGAATTTGTGGAAAACATTTTGTGACAAGTAAGTATTCTTACTCGTGGATTTGATGTTATCTGCTGTAGTTTTCCTAAGTTCTTTCTAGAGCCAGAGAGTAACTGTAGCTAACTAGCTAGCTAACGTAACGTTAGCTAACGTTACTTGCGCCTGAGAGGAGAGAGAGCAGACAGTCTGTATGAAGCAGACCACAGAGCAGGGAGAGACAGTGAGTTCCAGTGCTTTATTGATTTTCATACCTCAGGTTGTGATCAGTGACAGGGAGACCAGGCCGTCTCCACAGGCAACCCCCCTCACACATACACACACACCAGACCCATTCACCAGTCATGCTAGTCTCTCAATAACACACAGAGATGTCTATCATAGACACACTGGAGACTCACCAGAGAGAAGATAATGTTATTTAATAGTTATGAAGTCGGCTGATGTTTAGATACAACTTGAGTGCCATGTGGTTAGGGCATCCAAAGTGATAGCTATAAACACATCACCTGCTTAGACGAGATGACCTGTATTTAGATAGTCAGCCAGCCTCTTATTTAATCCTGCCTCTTATTTACTCCTGCTTCTTCTCATCTTCCTCCTCTCTGCCTTGTCTTGTTTAATCCTGCTTCTTCTTATAGGCTATCCTGCCTCTTATTTACTCCAGCTTCTTCTCAGCTTTCTCCTCTCTGCCTGTCTCACCCTGGTTCAATACTTTTTCTGTAGAGGTGAATAACGTGAAAATAATGAATGAAAACCAGTTCAACAATCGCCATTTCCAACATCTTTCATATATTCAGGCAGATCGTCAACATAAACACACCACTTAACGTTGCTGGCTAGAGGCTGGTTTGCGAGGCTATGTCACTACTGTGTATCTAACTTTGACAGCTAGCCCAGCTAATCTATTTGTATGATGGGGTAGGTATGGCTAATTACAAAAATGTGCACCCACAAATAGTAATGTTTGTTCGATCATTGTTTTTATAGACTTTACAAACATATTATTCTAAACAAACAACGATATATATAGCTAACCTCTCGTTTGTCATTATTGTCCTCATTCAAATGACACGCCGGTTTTCTACCCGGAAGCATTTGTAAACAACAACGCGATTCCCCGTATAGGGATATGCGTTAATAGATTTAGGCTCAGCCTGACGTCAGTCCGGCGTGAGCCACTACTGGGTCCTCGTGTTTAAGGAAGCTGAAATGCAGCTTCAAAAACCGCCCCCACCGTTCTCTTCTCTTCACTTTTTTCCCCCTCTTTTTCTATTAGCATAACTGTAGTGGGCGTTATGTAAAATATACATCTCAGCATAAAGGCTTTTAAAGGAAAATGTTCAGCGTACTGTGAACCAAAATGTTCAGCGTAATGTGGGAAATAGATGCACAGTATAATGTTAATTAATGTGGGAAATAGAGGATTCCACATTTCTTGCTCAATATGGAGTTTTTTAGATTGCAGGAAATAACATTGTTCATCTCAAAATTAGTAATTGCATGCCTGTTTGAAATGTTTCATTCAGATTGTAGTGTAGACAGGAAAGAAATCGGTGTGGAGACATATGAGTTTTATGAGTGAATTATGATGGGATTGCATTGTATGTGTATATATGAAGTCAGAAATAACTGTAGCCAATGACCCACTGTCTGGGATTATTATTGTGGTTATGGATTGTGGTTATTTCTCTAGTAATCACAGTAAAGTTTCAGACTGTGTATGGAGGAGCGGAAAGCAATGTACCTGAACATTTATGAACATAAAATTAAAAAAAGACTACCCTTAATTTATTCTCTCTTGTTTTCTGTCTCCCTCTAGCTCTCCCGTTTTTTCTCTTCACTAAACCTGTCATTCATCCATTCATAGCAGGACGGAGAGCCCCTAGTTCACATCGGCATTGTGGGATATGTTTGAGTGCGACCTCTCCCTGAACCTGGATAGTGTGCAGTAAATGTGTGGGACTACTGATACACTTCTCTTCTGCTTTCTCTATCATAAATATTCAAGCAGAGACCCCAAGCCCAGGTCTGAAAGCCTGCTTTTCTCTGAGAGGGTCTGCATGTGTCTAGGGACAGAAAAAGAATGGCCGCCCACGTCCACATGACATTAATTATTGCAAAACAGAAAATACCTTTACCTCCAAGAACTCATAATGATAGATATGGCTAAAATGGGGGGACAGGAAGTGATTTTTCACGCGTCTCTCTGAATTCTGTATTTATTTATTTCCCTGTTCTGCACAGTAGATGTACTCTGAAGAGATTGCTGTTCAAAATCCTCTGGCGGGTAACCTACGTACATCTGAAGGGGTTGAATTGACATTGGGGGTTTGAATGAGGGAAACACAGAGTGAGGGAGCCAGAGGTAAAGGAATGTTCAGGAGGGAATTTAATCGTCTCCCTGAACAGTTTGCATACGATCGTCCGGCGGGGACGGTACAACGGCTCCATATGCGATGAGAGTCCAGCTACCCGACTGACGTGGTGATTGATAGATTTCCCTGTCGACTCCTCTTCAGAAATGTGAGCACCTCCATTCCATAGCCTGGCCCCCATCAGACAGGGGGCAAGAGGAGCCAATACCACCGTGCTGCATTAACCGCGCACGGCAGAAGGTTCATGTGGTTGCATATCTCTCTCTCTCTCTTTCTCTCTCTCTCTCTCTCCTCCCTTTCTCTCTTTTTTTCTCTTGCTCTCTGTCATTCTCTCTCACTTTCCCTCTCGCATTCTCTCGCTTTTTCTCATTCTCTCTCTGAATCTCTCTTGCTTTCTCGCATTATCTATCAAGTTGTCTCTCGCTTTCTCTCTCGCTCAATTTCTCGCTCTCTCAATTACATTTCACTTTCAGGGTGTTTATCGGTACAATCTAAGAGCAGTGCTGCTAAAGTACGAAACAACAGCATCATGCAAATAATTATACCGATAAAGTGACAGATTTCAAGTTTTGAAAGTGTGACAAACAGTCACACCTTCAGATTCTGTGAGGTGCCTGAATTTGGGTGTGTGTTCTTATCTTCTCTTTTTAATATTCTCTCTGGCAGTGCTGGGCAGAAGAAATCCAGCTGGATCGTAAATGCAGAGGATTGCGTAGCTAATCAGCTGCCAGTGTGCGGGATGATTAGGATTCTGAATTCGGGGTTCGCTCCCCTACATTTTATGAGGGTATTTCACATAATGTATGCTTAGTTGGGTTCGGCCGGAAAAATAAAACCCAAAAGACATCACAAGTAAGGTGGACAATGAACCAATGGACCTGACCAGTGTAGCTTTCCTTGTGACGTTTCACGGGAGCTCTCATATCCGCCACGAGCGTTTGACTTTAACATCTCGTCTTTAGGACAGTACCTCCTTCAGCACAGTGTCCCCCTCACTGCACTCGGGTTCTTAGGGGAGAGCGCCTTCTATTGGTTCGCCAGCACCAGTTCCAGCCACAGACTGATTTTCTCACAAGAGCTCCAATCCAAGAGAATAACCAAGCCCAACCCTGCTAACCTGAGGCTTTGAGCTATAGAAGGCCACGAAGTGGTATGCATTTTAGCAGTGAAATCCCCTCTCTACTCTGGCCCCTGCATGATCCTCTTGTACCTGTGTGGAGTGAGCCAGGGGGAGGTTAACATAATCCAAAAACCTGCCACTCTCCTGCTTCCCCACCTCCCTCTCTCCTCTGCCAGCTCACCGTTGCCATGGTGCTCATTATCGGTCCGGTCAGCCAGGCGTGGCGGGGGTCAGCGGAGAGAGCCGTAACAACGGCGCCGATCGAAGCTCTTGCATGACCGCCTCGCTGGGTGGGCCTGACCCGTCCGTCGACCCCATTCCGCCTCTCTAACCGCGCTCCGTTGGCGGGGAACAGCCCGGTGGGTCCTGGCCCGTCCCGGCTCATTCGATTACACCCCCACGTGAGGAGGCGCACTCTAAACTCGACGCTGACACGCAGGTTCGACAGACCTGGCTTTCTTTAACCGCAGCCTTCAGCCCAGAGTGCCGTGAGCCCGTCTGTAAGACGGATCCAAGGTAACACACGCCCTGAGGCAAACTTACAAGCCCTTATTGAAGCAATTTCACTCCGCTTCTGCCTCTACACAGGACTACACTCTCATGCACCATTTCCCTGTCGAGCTTCAGCTCTGCATAGGAGACGTTTTTTGGGGCAAGGCGGATTATAATCCTTGCAAGTGGATACAACAGCAGGGGTTTGACTTTGTTGCCGCGCAGCCAAAACGAAAAAGCGTCTTTTCTCCCCCTCTCCGCCAGCATCCTCGTATATGGCCGCACCTTTTGAAACGGGGCGAACCGATCGGTGCTGGTAACGGGGAGTGCCCCTCGTTTCGGCCGAGGTGCATTATCACCCAGCAGCTTTAATACCAGCGGGAACATTTCATACTTCTGAGTGAAAAGAAGAGGGATAAAGCTGAGCACCCAGGGTGCCAACACAACAACCCCTCTCCCGTCATCTAGGGAATGACACGTACAGCACGGGCTGTCACATTTCAAACCTTTTACACACTGGGCAACGGTGCTATATTGAATGCAATGACATCTGGGTAACAGAGTCCCAGGTTACACAAATAATAGGGTTCAACTGAGCACCTCACCCACATCTGCCACACCCCCACCCCCTCTAAAGCTTCGTACACGCTGTACGGTTATTAAAACTCTTGTGAGTTCGGTGGAAGGCAAGGTAACGCACATCCCTGTAGAATCAGGGAAGCGAGGCATAGCTACCATTTTTTTAAATGGGCAACTGTGTGCTGTATCAGGAGTAGCTTTCCATCATCCATCATACATTTCTCATACTTTACTGTTGTACTGTGGATACTGTGTGTCCTATTGAGCATCATTGCGAATCAGCAGCGCATGCAAATGATATGATATACAGTGAGATCTGAGCCTTAGCTGCCCATAACTACACTGCAGGGAAGAAAATCCAAGGCAAGCTGTCTTAAGAGCGGGGGGTTCTGATGTGCGTGCGTGCGTGTGTATGTTTTTTGTGTTTGTGTGTGTGCCTTTGTGTGTGTTTGTGTGCGTGTGTGTGTACGTGTTTGTGTGTCGGTGTGCATGCGTGCGTGTCTGTGTGTGTGCATGCCAGTGTTTGGTGATGATTGTTCCATGAAGTGGTCGTGAGTGTCCTTCCCCATTAGGAACCTGAGGTTAATGTGCGTGGTCAAATCGGATCATGTTCACTGTTCTGCTAAAGTGACTCTCTATGGGTGGCTCATCTTCCATCGGTGGGACAATGTGGTCGGTGGACGGGAGATGAGGGTGTGTGTGTGTGGGGGCGTTGCATGCCAAATTGAACTGGCCTCAGTGTGGCTCCTCCTCAGGGCAAGGCCCTGTACTGTCGTGTGAGTATCGGATCAGCTGGTCTCCATTCACCCGTCTTATCCTCCTCTTCCTCCTGCTCCTCCTTCTCCTCTCCCTGCATTCACTCTCCTCTTTGTCTTTGTTTGGTCGGCCAAGAGTAGTTGACCTCGTTTAAGTTCCCTGTTTTTGCCGCTATAGCTTTCTGTTCTCTCCACTTCACTCCCCAATATGCACTTCAAAACAAAACGGCCGCAAAGAAAGGCAGGCGGTTTAAAAAGGTGCACGCAGGGAGTTTGATATCGTCAGCTGTTTGTAGATTGACAGCAGCAGACTGAGGCCCGACAGTCTGTGGAGAATAATCCCGGTCGTCAGGGAAACGCCGAAACATTTCCTTTAAAGCCGTAAGACACAAGATAACATTATCCCGCGGATATCTCTGTGGGATCTGCCGTGATGTGAGAGAGCCTGCTTTCAGTGAGAAGAATTCAGCGGCCGAATTCGCCAATCGATCCAACCCGGCTGCGGCTTTGAGCTCTGTCCACTTCCGTGCCGAAACTCCTCAACTGTTGTTGCGACCTTTTCCGACGAACTGCAGCCGAACACTTGCCGCCACTTTTTTATGCAAATGCAGATTAGCGGTATGGGAAGCACGTTATACTCCATTCTCAATCAGCGGAGTAATCAGTCTGACTGTATACTGCAGCTCCACTCTGGTAGCATAGCAGGCTAGTAGGAGCTCATGGCACTTCAGACAGAGGCGTGTGGCTAAACGGGTCAGCGCAAGCCACATCTACACGTAACCCAAGAATCGCTGTTGTGTGACCTGCATCCTGAAGCAAAGATTCGGAATCAGCGCCCGGCTCATACAGCTTAGATACAGGAATCGCATGCGGTCTAACAGCAGTGTGGCCTAATGGACAGCAGGCTTTACACTGTGGTGCGTGAGAGAGGGACGGAGTCGCTGTCATCCGAACGCACGCTGAGCGATGGTGACCCAGTTGTGTTTCCAAATTGACGAATTCAGCTGTTGGGCTGTCCCAGCTCCAAGGGGGTAGGGGGTGGGGGGTTGCAGACTGCTAATCGTCTCCAAGCTGTAGACTGCAAACCCCTCCAGTGGTTTTCATATTTTTTTTATTTAAATGTATACAGAATGTGCAGTGAGTGGAACGGCCCGACTCCCAAGGAGATCCCCCTCCCAAACGATAACGACCCCTGCCCCTGACCCAGCCTCCCGCCAAACACGCAAGCTTTGAGGCGCTTTGAGACGTCTGGGTCGATGAGACGAGGCGCTCGATTGTGCGGGTACTCAAAAGACGGCGGCCCGATAAACAGCCGCCTGTCAGGCGGAAGTAATGGCGTCTCGGCAGCGAGCGTGGCCACTGCCTTTACGTGCAGCGCAGCAACATGAGTCAATGGGGGGAGAAATGTTTGGGGTTCAGTGTGTAAGGAATGCTTGGCCTGGCTTTAACACAGAGCGCCTACAGACGTGAGGATATTTTCTAAAGTGCTTCTGCACAGAGCGCTTCCCAACTCACGCACGCACAGACACGCACAGACACACACACACACACACACACACACACACACATACACATATACATACACACATTGAAATATGCCTGCATGCTAACTAATGCACATACAGCATGCCTGCAAACCCGCACCCACACACAGATGGACATAGGCCAAAATAGGTACATGTGAACATGCATTATACCTACACACGCACAAACGCACACAAACACCTATTTGGCTGAGTAAGGGCACAGTCATTGCAGCATCAAGCTGGGCTGTTGTTAGCTGACTATGACATTGAGTCTGCATTGGTGGGGCATAATGAGCTTCTTCACACCTGGAAGTAGGATGGGTTGAAGTCCTCCAGGCTTTACCAGGGTTAGTGCCTCATTAGCTCTCCTTACTGAGCCTCCATACGCACACAAGCTTCCAGTTTAGTCAATGAGGAAAATGTTTAGCTTTTTTAGTGAGTGAGGTTTGGTCCTCTCCATCTACAGTGCATGGAGACAAGGTGACACAGCACTGACCTGCCTGCAAACACACGCACACACACTCACATATACACATACACACACACACATACACACACATCTGCATGCACAACATACACTCAAACACGCACACACAAACACGCACACAGATACACACAAACAAACTCACATGTGCAGACACACGCACCTGCACTTGCACACAAACAAACTCGCTTGCGCACACACACACCCACACACACTCGCACACACAAACTCGCTTGCGCACACACACACCCACACACACTCGCGCACACACATGCACATATACACACACGCACGCATAATTACACACACACACGCACGCTTAATTGCACACACAAGCACGTTCACACCTACCTGTCGCTCAGTACCTAACCCATTTTAACAACGGCTGCAGTATTCTGCCGATCTGTATGTAAGGTGTGTAACGGATTTTGGGCATATCCTTCCGGCTCATTTAAAGGCGCTGACTGTGAGCAGTGGGGTGTTTGTCTCAGGATCGCCAAGAGGTCTCCGGACCACCTCCGGTCTCTTCTGCGTTCCATAGTGCGGTTTCTCATTGCGGTTCCAGAATGTTCTGGAGTAAGAGGCACAACATAAGCCTGAGAGGGATACATGGTGTGAAATATGTGCACCAGTAAGACCATTAAACCGCATCAAAACCACTTCCACCTGCTACTCTGTGTCTCTGCACTAGTTTGGACTGGCACAAAGCTTATATTTTTTTAGAGGTACACAGACATGTCTTTCACCCCTGGCATATTACTAGTTGTCTAACATTCACATGTTTTATCCATGAGTATACTGTATGTATTAATATTAATTAATATATACGTACATATTCCATTTTGCTCTCACAAAATAAGTTATCAGCATGAACTTTGACCTCTGCCATCTCAGCAGGCATGCATGATGGATGGAGTGCATAAGAAAGAAAACCTACACCAGGAGAAAAGAGTGCACACGCATATATGCATTTACAGTGCGGCACGATGTTTGCCACGGTGATATATGTGTTTATTTACAGATTCATAAGTGTGACTAGCTCATTCCACCCTGAGAACGCCTCATTGTAATTCAGAGGGAGGTGGAACTCCAGAGCAGTGTTTTAATTGAAGCTCCGGTGGGGAAACTCAAATGGGAAACAAGGGGAGGTTTTCTTTACGTGCTCTATGCTCATTTACGTGCTGTGAACAGAAGACCGAGTGGGGATTTGTGGTTGTAAAAGCAACGTAGCAGCAGCTATGTAGGGAGGGCAGCTATGGAGATACCCTGTAACCCCGGAAACCGGGGTGGAAACAACCAATTGGAGAGGCTTGATGGGGGGGGGGCACCGGCCGCTTGCTTAGTAAAGAAGGGAAGGTGGGAGGGTGTGGAAGGATGAGTTTATCTATGACCAGAACCCTGTTTCACGTACGTGGCTAACTGAGTTAACCCGATTAGTTGGATGACGTTTTGGGATAAACCCAGGATTTTAGGTTTCTCAAAGCGAGCCAGACTTGTTTCTTGGGCAACAGTGTCTCAAGCCCAAACCTGCAAAACTTCAGGTTTAAGCTTAAGTTAGCCGAATAACATGACCATAGCCCAGGGGTGGGCAATTCCAGGCCTCGCGGGCCGGTGTGTATGCATGTTTTTACTGCCACCAGTTACCACGGCTCAATCAGCTAATTAGTCATACACACAATCACCGATTCACTCGTAAATTACAGAACGATAAAACGCTACAATACACGCATACCGGCACAAGAACATTCATCAGCTGCTGTTCATATCGCGGATATGTAGATTAAAATATCAGATCATGTAAACGATTGGGCTAATTCAATAATTGTTAACTGGCGGCAGCAAAAACCTGCATACACACCGGCCCGCGAGGCCTGGAGTTGCCCACCCCTGCCATAGCCTATATAAGCCACTCGGTGAAATCGCACACACGCTTTAGCATTTAGAAGGGAACATGTTTTTAGAGATCGGCAAGATCCTTGAAGGCACTCAAATATCTTTATGAGCGCGAGCGCTACCGATTTAGTCGTGAGGGAATTATTTACCTCCAGCAATGAATAGGAGTGCACGTTGCCAGCTCGGAGCGACGCAGAGCCCTAAGCAACACAGACACTGTGTGGGGCTCTGCTTCTTTGCACCGGCACATTTTCATATGCTGTTGGCAAAGCTGAAAATGTAATAACAATTATGAACTTTATTTGTATAACACCTTTCAGACATAAAATGCAATGCAAAGTGCTTTGCATTTGAGGACAAGATTAAAAACAAACAGAATGAAAGAGAACAAGGCATGATACAAGGTTAGACAATAAATAAGCCTGTCGTAGTAACAATGGGGGAATTAAAACAGGGCAGAGACAAATAAATATTAAGAAGAAATAAAATGAGAAATCTACTCAAAACCACAGGAATTAGAATGTAAGCAAAGCCACAGTATGCCGAGCAATCAGCAAAGTGTACCTTGCATTCAAAAGGCATATCGGTGTGTTCAGATGTCCTGGCCATGCGAGGGCGAACCCCATTAAGGAAGGAAGGGTTCTATGCAGTTGCAGGTAAAGTTGATTTCTATTCTCAATGCCCATCCCCCACCCCAGTAGCACCACCAGCTGAATGGGCCTTCTCTGGGAGTTTCTGGGGTCAAAGTCCTGTAGAAATAACTTTGTGCATGTTACCTTGTTACATATTCATATTCAGGTTTGTAAACATGCCTTTTTGATAAGCACTTACCTCATCCAAATGGGTGTCAGTGGAGAGGGCCTCACAGTTTGGGGTGAGGGGGGGATTGAATGAAACTAGGGGAAATTCCCAAAGGGTTTTAGTAGAGATAATGAAGGATAAACTTCACCCACCACTAATATAGGAGCTGCGGCATCCAGCCGCTGGTTCAGAGCAAGTTTCCCCAGGGAGGCCCTCCACCGCAGGGCTGTTGGCATTGTGCTACAGCACAAGCTCCTCAGCAGGGGGGGAGGCTGGGGTTGCTAGTCCCACCCCTCCCCATTCTTCATCACCTCAGCGTTTTCTTTGTTGGCTACATGAGGATAGTTGTAACGACTCACTTGTTACATTAATTAGGTGAAAATGTAGAATTGCAATAAAGGGGCTTCCTGTTTGTAATTATGTTTTTACTTTGACCTGCTCCTTTTGTAGCTTTTGTTACGTGCCTGGGAAATCATTGAAAATAATATAATTTCATGTTTTTGTATGGTAACATTATCAGAAAGCTCAATAGTCTAAATATTAGATCCTTACCACCACTTTAAAAAATTTAATTAGCCACTCTTAAGTGAATAAAAGTCGTCTTGATATTTTCTGCCAGGCTTCCTCTCTCATTTTGGCTGCTCTGGCAATCGTCGATTTGCTGGTTAGGGTAGCTTTCTCTTCTTCATAAGCCTCAGCAAAGAGCTCCTGCTCTTTACAGGTGAAAAATATCTCCAGTGTTGCCATAATTTAGTGACCCGCCACCTCAAAACTAAATAAAAACAACATAAGTTACATTATGACAGTTCGAAAAATATTGTTTTTGTCAATTTCAACGTGTTACATGATCCAGCAAAGGGTGTGTCTATATAAGGAAGTGTGATTCTGTTTTGGTGTGCGATGCATCTCCCCTTTATCACCCAGAGCAGGTGTGCACAGTTATTCCAGATTATTCAATGCTAGATTGACTGATCAAATCATCATTTATGTTGTAATTTATGTGAAACAGAGTAAGCACAAATGTAATTAATGAGATAAGTTGATACGGCATGCCTCAAATTACCCTGTACTGTGTAAGCCATGTACGTGAAGCAGGGCGGGGGCCAATAACATCTAGAGCAGAAGAGGGCAGCTGTGAGAGTCACAGTGATTGGTGAATCCGGTGTCATGACTCACACAAATAGAGGCAGCTGTCATACTGTCATTATCAGTGACTCATAGACCTGTGATCAATTATGCTGTTTGGATGTGTAGAAAAAAGTCTTTAATTGGTTAAAAAAATATTTTGGTGCGTGCGTGCGTGCACACGTCTGTGTGTGTAAGGGTTCATGTGTCCTCAATGGGTTAGAGGCTGATGACAGGGCAATGTGTGGATTTTGAGAGTCTCCACAACGCTGCTTTCTTTGTTATCTCTTTCATTTCTAATAATGCGAGGCTGGCCTCTCCAAGCCAGCAATTTCCCAGTGCCGATGCTACACTCCATCTATCAGATTTGTTGAGGGAAAAATAGCAGACACATTTCCAAACACCACATATTACTCTGTCTGCTTTTGGGAGTATTTGATATCTCTCTGTCTCCGTCTGTATTTCATTATTTTATATATTATATCTTAAGGAAAATATAATAACAATTATAGATATAGTATGTGTGTGTATCTGTGTGTGTGTTTGTATACTTGTATATTAGGAGCAGTATTGGGTTGTTTTCGTGTCCAGAGGGATACATAATGATTTGTTGAGTCCTGTTTGTTTTGCACTTTGTGATAAACTGTCCTGTACAAGGAGAAAATAATGTTCCAATTTACCCACAATTCCACAGAGTCACCTTAGTTGTAGATAAGGCACAGTACACCAGAGGCATTTACACAACAAACTGACCAACGCTGAAAAGCGTGCCAGCACCGTCCAGATACGATAGGATGTTTGCCCAGAGCCTAGAGAAGTCAAATGGAGATAGGCACGTTTGCGCCGAGTGGAAAAAAAACAAAAAAACAAAGAGCGAAGGTGTTTTTTTGTGTGTGAATAGACCCTGTTCTGTGCACGGATGGTGTGCGAGGGCTTAGGGGACGGTCTCACGGCACCGGCGCGGGGCTCCGTGCCGAGATGGGCGCGATGACCGTGATGGCGATCAATGAACAGAAGCCTCCATTGTTACCCAACAAAGTGAGGTGGCTCTGCAGTCTGTGCGGCTGGCCTCGGGGCCCTTCAGCCTGATACGTGGAGGATTCAATTAAAGGTCTGAGAGCTTCTCTCTCTTGCTGTTGGCCTCGCAGTCACGGTTAAACAGCAATGGCACTTATTTTATGTACGGAAGGTGTTTCTTCTTTTGCTTTACGTTATACGCAGTGTGTGTGTGTGTGTGTGTGCGTTTGCGTGAGAGTGTGTGTGCATGTGTCTGTGTGCGTGTGTATGTATATGTGCGTGCGCAAGTGTGTGTGTGTGTAATAAATCTCCCTCGCTTGCAGCTCAGATGTGCCTCACTTCCGATCAGTTGCTCTGCTATTCCTGTGCCCCCAGGTGTAGAATTCAAAACCACCCCCCTAGTTTTGTTATTGATTCTTTCTGGGAAACAGACGGAGAATGAATATTATTGAAAGTTTCAGGAGCTGAGATATGTGATATGTTGACATTGAACTGATTAAATGAATGAAATAATTTTAGGCCTTCACATATTTCTTTATTGCTTTCAGTCTTTTGGCAAAATTGTATTGAGTTGCAGAGGAACAGATATAGGCTACATATTCAGTCTTAGATGGTGTTTGTTCTCTGCCTGAGTCTGTTTCTCTTTTTATACACATCGTAATGTTTTTCACCATTACGATGTGTAGGAAACCCATTTCACCAGGCAGCCGCTACCGCTCCACACAGGCGCTAAAAATGTGAGCATCGAACAAAAGGAGGCTCTTCATTTGAACGATTACACTTTGAAACGCGAGTCACGCCTCGCCAGCAGAATTCCGTGCATCGCAGCGAGAAAGGATTCTGTTGACTGTACAGGTTAGCTGTGAACATTCATTTTAAAATACGCTGTCTGTTTATCGGCGTTTAACCCTGCCGCGGAGCCTGAGTCAGCTCCAAGCTCGAGACCGCATTTTGAATATGTGCAGAAATTACCCGCGACTGAATGGGAGGATGAAATGTGCAAATTGAGATGAAGTGAAAGGAAAAAATAGTGCCGGACACCAGTGTTATCTTCTGGCTGTTCCACATTGTGCTCTGCTTCTCTGTTTGCGTACTGCAGGCTACATACGTAGGCTTATTGATTTGACACCATTCATAAGTAATATAACACATTATTAATGGATCATACCTTTGGAAATATATAGACCGAAGTGGGATGTGTACGTTATTTTTTATTTTTTATTTTTTTTTATAGAAAGATTTTGCAGAAGTATATCCAAATGTATGGTATTCCCTTGCTGAAAAAACGCCCAGTTAACTCAAATTCCGTTAAATGAGTGAAGTTCTGTTTTCTCTCCATTTTGAAAAAAAAATCTCGGTATAGCAATGCATTGGCTTTAGTTGATTAGTCTGCATCAATGCCTAATGTTCTGTTTTTAAAAATTCAGTAGCAGTTCGCCAGTTATGGCATAAAGTTGAGTAGATTAAACTGGAAGTCACAATGCCATCGAATTCAACGCAACAGGCAAGAGGCAGAGGACGAGAAAGATTTTCCCTTCAGAAACATGGTTTGGAGTTGTGTAATTTCTAAAATTAACTCGCCAATCAGTGTTTGAGAAGAAAGTTAATTAGACTCGCGTTTATTTCCAGCTAAAGTTACGGGCGTATTGTTGGTTGAATCCAGGCCTTCCTGTGTGTACAGTAGATTGCGTTTTTGTGGGAGTATGTGTGGAGAATCTGTCCCTCTACCTCTCTCTGCTCTGCTCCGCCTGACTCTGACGTGTGTAGTGGCTCGAGTACAGCGTTAACCTCGGGGCACATCGATGTCCTCTGGACTCTGGGCCTCCGCCCTCGCGCGCCGTCCGTTATGATGAGGTGGACTTAACCCACAGACCTTTGCAAAGCCCAGCCAGCCGTGGAGTCAGACACAGAAAGGGCTAGAAAAGAAAGCCTGGGCTCTGCTCAGGTGGGCGCCGGGGTCTCGCTGAGTGTCAAAACGCCAGTGCCATTCTCACATTTACCAGCATTCATCCTGGTGTCTACAGAAGTCATCGGGAAATGTAAAACGCACAACTTCAGATTGCCCCTGAGGTTCCAAGGTTTGTGTGTTTCGGGGGCTCTTCAGCAGGGTCAAAGAAGGTACGAGGAGGTACTTTTAAGAAAGTATTACATTCAAATCGTAGGTCTTTCCTGAGGTTTTGTAGAGATGAGTCTATTAAAATAAATCACTAATTTTCCCGTGTTGTTAGTGTGTGAGATTTGAAAGGCCGGGTCTGATCTCTCACCTTGTCAGACCGTGTGTCTCTGAACCCCCCTGTCCATCACGTGTAGCTCTTCTCTCCGTCAGCTGACAGCGGTGGAGGTGCTGAGCCCTCTTACCCCTCTGTCTAAAAGCCCAGTGCCCAATCCTCTCCGCTCAGAGGCAAGGCAAGAACAAACTGTGTGTCTGTGATATTGATCGGTCTGAAGAAGTGAATTTGTACTGGCTTGGAGCCTCACCTTTGGGTCTCTCTCTCTCTCTCTCTCTCTCTCTCTCTATCTCTCTTTGTCTCTGTCTCTCTCTCTATTTCTGTCTGTTTGTATGTCTGTCTGGCTCTCTCACTCACTCCACTTCACTTTTCAGGAAACAAAAAAACTCGCCTCCTGAAAAAGGCCACAGTGATTGAAAGCACACAGTGCAAAAGTAATGATTGTCTAATCTTTGGGTTTGAGAAACGGAACGATTCACAGAGAGAAAAAGCGGTGAATTTTATGGCTTTCTGGCCCCTAGGAGAGGTACCTGTGTGGACTGGGAGAGAGGATGTCTCTGCCATTTTGGGCTGTCTGAAAACCACACACCGGTGTGTTCTACCAGGTGTACTCACGGAAACAGCTGCTTGTTAAGCTCCACTGACAAAGTTTACAAACAAGTCCATTCTTGAAATGTTAGAGAGAAGGGCAACAAAATTGGTTCCAGACAGCTAACATATGCATTACAAAAATAGACTGAGAGACTAAGATCTATATGGTCACAGAAACACGAGACCCAGGGCAAATTTGGCTGAGGTATTGAAAAAATGTGAACTGAAATATTGATTACAGAATATATTTAAACAGTGGTTTTGTCCACAGCACATGGGGGGTGTAGCTAGAAAATGTACATTTTACACTGGCAGATGTTTTTGTTTATGGAATTGCTTACTAAGAGTCATAGCTGAGTGTTTTATACAGACAGACTGGGTTTGACAGAGGTTCAAATGCGCTCTGGACAGATGGGTTGATATATTTACCATACCAAATGTGAATCAGACTGTCTTTTATAACGGAGCTGAATGCCATAGCTCCCTTGCGGGCTGTTTCAAAGCAGTTGTGGAGACTCTCTTTTGATTACGATGAAAAATGGCAACCATTTATTTCAGAAAGTGCTTCTGTAAAAGGCTGTTATGTGATACAAGGCAGCTGAGAACTTGGTAGTAGAAGGTGATGAATGCCCAGGAAAGCACATCAGGTACTGCGTACAGAATCCATGGTACCAAAACCACGGTGCCAGCCACACACATGCACGTGCTGACACATACACTGTACATATATGCACGCAAGCACGCACATGCATGCATGTATACACATATGCGCACGCATACACACATAGTTTAATCACATATTTTCACCCCAGTAATGTAAATTCCAGATGTATTCATGATATGTAGCTTGTAAGTTGCCCTTAAGGCAAATGTTGCTGCCATTTGGCATAATTTCTAATTTTGTGGACATTTTTCATCTACAACGGAAATGTTACATGGAGAAATATGACATTAGTTTGCAGCGAAGCAAATGGTTGAGCAGTGGGAATGGTGTGATTTAGAGTAAACCACCAGGGTGCTATTTCAAATGGCTGTGCTATGCACCACAAGAAACTGCAAAGGTCATGCTGTACTTCAGCAACAAGCGTAATCACTGGCTTTCACCACATGGGGGCGCCAGTAGTAAGCAAACAAAAGCAAAGTCTGGCCAGCGTGAATACGTCATATCATCGCAGGTGGGGATATTTTATTAAATAGAGTCTACAGTAACAGATTATTGAAATTATATGAATTAAATTAGTAGCATATTGATGATTGGGGATGATTTGGTCATTGTCATTTTCTACATGACCAAAATTTGTTTTTGTTTTATATATGTGTGTGTGTGTATGTGGGGGGGGGTGGGGCAGTGCAGCTGTGTGTATATGGTGCATATGGCTGATTCAGTTTATTTGGATTTTTTGTTGTTGCTTTCTTGGCAATCAAATGGTGATATATTGTGTTATTAACAGTAATTATGCAGATGATAGCACTGATAGTTATTGAGGTACAAAAATAGATTAATTTTAAAGTTTGAATTCAGTAAAATGCTAGGAGTGTCACACCAGTGGCTCGGTGCCCAAACAAATGTTGAAAGCAGGAAAGAGTGGAAACGTAGGATATAAACAACTACATCTATTTTAATATACTGAAATCGCGGTTTTGGAAAGCTTTGGAGACAGGATGAAAATACACAGTGATGTGTGTGTGTGTGTGTGTGTGTGTGTGTGTGTCTGGAGAACTCATGACGGGATCAGAGGTGGCTATATTTAAATGTGCACTTTGTTCTTACACTTCTGTCCTTTTTACCGCCGTTGTTCTTGGATCAGTTATGCGCTAATGTGCGTAGTTGTCTCCATTGAAACAAAGGGGAAAACCTCTTCTCGTTAATTCAGGGACTGTGTTCTCTCAGGGACTATGAGCAATGGTTATTTTACTGTGAGAAGGGGACATTGCGTTGGGCTTCCGTAGATATGTAAACAGACAACCCCCAATTCCTTGGGAGGGGACAGATCCCTTCTTCTATCAAGCCTGCTAAATTACTTATTTTTTAGCTGCAAATTGCATCTGGAGTAGTCTCTCTCTCTCTTTTTCTCTTTTTCTTGCTCTCTCTCTCTCGCTCTCTCTATTTCTCCCTCTCCCTCTCCCTCTCCATCCCTGCTAAATTAGCTAGTATATATAAATATATATATTCTCCCTGGATGTGAGAAGAAGAGCAGAAAGACACTGAACTCCCTTGTGAAAACGGCCCCGTCTCTTAACCATGTACCCCGCCAACCGGTCGGTATCCCCGTACCCCGCCGGTCATTATCCCCAGGCGCCAGGCTGCGATTCTGTGGTGTTCTGCGGCAGTGTGTATCCTCGTTTCAGCTTGTGCGCAGTCAGAGCTGTGTTCCTGCCTTTGTTCGGGATTTTTATTTTTTTTGCTCTTTCGAGCTCTGGCGAGATTCAGCACCCCATCTTTGGACAGCGCCCCTTTGGCCTTTTTAGCCTTTTATATGTTTGTGTGTGTCTGTGAGAGGGAGGGAGGGAGGGAGGGAGAGAGAGAGAGAGAGAGAGAGAGAGAGAGAGAGAGAGAGAGAGAGAGAGAGAGAGAGAGAGAGAGAGAGAGAGAGAGAGAGAGAGAGAGAGAGAGAGAGAGAGAGAGAGAGAGAGATTAGGCAGTATCTGCAGTTTGTGAGAGGGCTCTGGAGTGCTGTAGCTGGGCTGGTGAAGAGAGGCGCTCATGTGGTGCCTGGGTAGTGAGGTGTGAGTAATTAAAGAGCCCTGATTGAGCGTTAGATGAGCCGGAGTTTTTGGCCGCCTGCCCCTTTCACCATTTTTTGTTTGTCTGGTTGAAGTGCGCTGCTTCGCTGCTGCTGATGCGTCGGACTGCGCCACTGGCGTCGCAAATTCCCCCCGTCTCCACCTGGTCTCCACCCCCCATGACTACTGGGGAGATGCACCCCTAAAAGGGAAGGGGGGAAAGTAATAGAGGGAGAGAAAGGAGAGCGGAGGGAAAGAGTGGGTGGGTAAGGAGGTGAGTGGGGGGCTGCTTTTGACTCCCTGCTGTTCTGTTGCCTCCATTCCGTTTACACACTAGAGCTGCTCGTCTGAGCGCACGGACACAGAGCACTGCTGTAATCCAGAGTAGTGGAGGGAGAGAGAGGGAGATAAAGAGAGAGGGATAGAGCGATAGAGAGAGGGAGCGAGAGAGAGAGAGAGTGATAGAGAGAGGGAGCAAGAGAGAGAGAGAGGGAGTGAGCGAGAGAAAGAGAGAGAGGGAGTGAGCGAGAGAGAGAGAGCGAGGCACAGACCGGGAGAGTCAGAGAGGGAGATGAAGTGAACATCCCCTTTTTCCAAATAGGCTCTTCCTCTGCAATGCATTTAGGCTCCGGTGATTTGCTGCGTGGGAACGGGCGATTAGCATAGGCTTTCTCTCCCCGGCTCCTCCACGCTGTCCCCAGTGCTTCTGCCGATGCTGGCCAGCCAGGGCGACTCTGTGGAGCGTGTGTGCGTGTACGTGTGCGAGCTCAGCGAGGCAGGTGGGGAGCTCCTCGCGGGGCCGACGGAGCGGCGTTCGTCACGCCTCACAGGTGCAGCAGGGTCGTCTCGTCTCCGCTCTTCCCGCGCCTTCACTTTGGAACTGGAAGGAGGAACGAGCCCGCCTCTCCCTGTGGATGGCCTTTGAATCGAGGAGGATAGCAGGAAAACTTGGAAGGTTTTTTACTTTATAAAAAAAATATGAATATGTGAATTCTGTCCTTTTTAAAAAAAATAAAAAATCCTTTTTTCCCTGGCATCGTGGAGTGTCTGTGGGGTTCTTTTTTTCTCCGTCTGCGTTTGATTCTGCGAGCGGCGGAGGACGGGAGCGAGTGAAATGCCGGAATAGAGGCAGGACTGCTCTTTCACTCTTTCTCTTTCTGCATTTCAGTCTCTTCTCATTTTCTGTGGTTGTCTCGTTTTTTTTTAGTATTTTTTTTTTTTAGTTGTTGCTGTTTTTTTTCTTTGTTTTTTCATAAAAATTTTTAAATCTCCGTCGTTTTCACGATCGCACCTTTCGGTCTTGAGTCCCGCGATGCTGCTGTGGATTTCCTAACGGAGGACGCAGCCGGGAAGACGGCGCTCTGCTTTTCGGGGTCCGCGTGCGCTTCTCTCGCCGGCGGGATCGCGAGCCTCTCCGCGGCCGTTCCCTCGGGGCGCGGCGCTCCGGCACGGGCGTTGGGCGCGCGGGATGGACGGGTGAGGGCGGCGGACCGTCGGCCGCAGCGAGGTCCCGCGTACGTCCGGCGTGGCTCGGGAAGGGTGCCGCTCGGGAGCATGGCACCGCTGTCATCCCGCTGGGGCCCTGTGGCCCTTTGGGCCCTCCCCTTGACGCTTTTCTGCGTGGCGGGGGCTGCCGTGGGGGCCGCCGGCCTGGGGCCGGGCCCCCACCATGGACACCTCGCGCATGGGAGCAAGCTACACCACACAGTGCCTGTCGCCATCCACAGATCCCCTGCCTCCCTCCGGGCAGGGCATGGTGGGTACCCACTTACCCCTTTCCCTATGCCTCATGGGACTTTATTTTCATCTGTACCCCGTACCCCTCCTCCCTGGGTCTCATACTCTGGTATCTCTGTAAACCTCACCTGTGTCCTTTCTTCCTATCTGCACCTGTTCTCTGTGTGTGTTTCTGTCCTGTTTATGACAACTGTGCTCCACCTGCATGCAGTATTTCTGTCCCTCTGTCCTTCTGTCTCCCTCCAGACCCCTGCCTGAGTCTCTGTCCCTCTGTCTCCCTCCAGACCCCTGCACCCCTGCCTCAGCCTGCCTGTCTCTTTGTCCCTCTGTCTCCCTCCAGATCCCTGCCTGAGTCTCTGTCCCTCTGTCTCCCTCCAGACCCCTGCACCCCTGCCTCAGCCTGCCTGTCTCTTTGTCCCTCTGTCTCCCTCCAGATCCCTGCCTGAGTCTCTGTCCCTCTGTCTCCCTCCAGATCCCTGCCTGAGTCTCTGTCCCTCTGTCTCCCTCCAGATCCCTGCCTGAGTCTCTGTCCCTCTGTCTCCCTCCAGATCCCTGCCTCAGCCTGCCTGTCTCTTTGTCCCTCTGTCTCCCTCCAGATCCCTGCCTGAGTCTCTGTCCCTCTGTCTCCCTCCAGATCCCTGCCTGAGTCTCTGTCCCTCTGTCTCCCTCCAGATCCCTGCCTGAGTCTCTGTCCCTCTGTCTCCCTCCAGATCCCTGCCTGAGTCTCTGTCCCTCTGTCTCCCTCCAGATCCCTGCCTGAGTCTCTGTCCCTCTGTCTCCCTCCAGATCCCTGCCTGAGTTTATGTCCCTCTGTCCCTCTGTCCCTCTGTCTCCCTCCAGAGCCCCGCCTCAGCCTGCCTGAGTCTGTGTTTGTCTGCCTCACATGGCCTGTCCAGATTAGCTGCAGTATGTAGATTATAGTGGATTAGAGGAATGGCTGTAGTGTGAATATCAGCCTGTAATGCAGCAGGTTTAAATGCTTGGGCGCAGTGTGTTGGGGGGGTTCTGGGGTTCAGCTGTGCATTCATGGAGGTCTGGGTTTGAGCGTGGTGGCTTTGCCTGACTGCAGTGCCTTTTACACAGCACTGACCTCTCTGCTTCAACATGCTAGTATGTGTGTGTGTGTGTGTGTGTGTGTGTGTGTGTGTGCGCGCGCGTGTGTGTACGTGTGTGTGTGTGTGTGTGTGAGACAAAGTACATGGTGTGGTTGTGTGTCTGTTTGGGTATGCGTGTGAGCGTTTGTGAGTTAATGATGTGTGTGCGTGCATGCGTGCGTCTGTGTGTGTGTGTGTGTGTGTGTGTTTGTGTGTGTGCGCGTGTGTGTGCGTGTGTGTGTGTGAGACAAAGTACATGGTGTGGTTGTGTGTCTGTTTGGGTATGTGTGTGAGCGTTTGTGAGTTAATGATGTGTGTGCGTGCATGCATGCATCTGTGTGTGTGTGTGTGTGTGTGTGTGAGACAAAGTACATGGTGTGGTTGTGTGTCTGTTTGGGTATGCGTGTGAGCGTTTGTGAGTTAATGATGTGTGTGCGTGCATGCGTGCATCTGTGTGTGTGTGTGTGTGTGTTTCCGTGTGTGTGTGCAGGTTGATGCCGTAATACACTGTATTCTCCACTGGGTTGCATGCAGTGTTGTTATTCTGTGTGGGATATAGAGCTCTATTCTCTGCACGATAGCACTGGGACTCGGGAGACTGTAGCTGTATATGTGAATCATATGTGACGTTGGTTTAGTGTTGAGGTAATGTTCAGTTGCAGAGAGTCTGCTGGGGTTCGGGTGATGTAAAAGTGACGCTGATACAATCCCCAACTCACGAGCGCTGTTTGTATGTTCAGTCCCAGCTATAATGTGATGTAAATGTGACATTGATACAGCACAGAGGTAATTTTTGCTGGAAGCTGTGTGTAAATTCAGTCAGGCATGCGAGAGGTTTGGGGTTCATGTTGACGCAACGTTGATACAGCGTTGAGCTTAGGTGTTCCGTGTGAGAGCCGCACACCAGTACGTGCAGTCAGCGGAACGCGAACGTCCGGGGGTGCGAACGCGATGGAAAATGACGCTGATGCAATGTTTATGCCCCGGTGGATTAGACGGAATTTAGCAAAGCTCACGCTTTCAGTGCTGATGAAACGATGACGGGTTTCATAGACAGCTGAGACAGCACAGAGGGCAATTAGGAAGCTTTGATTGGCTTTTTCTGGGTCTTAGGCCTGCTACCCTTCATCCCCCTACCTGTCTGCCCCAAGAACCCACCCCGCCCCGCTCTGGCCCGCCCCCTAATGGGCGGGACTCTGTCACCATGCCGCTCGTCTGAGGACTGTGTCAGCATTCGTGTTTACAGCTGAATAAGTAGCACGGTATCTCTGTTCTATTTATTTATTACAGTTTTTTTTTTGGTTGCATTTTTGGCTATGTTTGGGGAAATATTATAGTGCTTCAGTGTAGCTCCGCTGCTCTGTGGAGTCAGCTCTGTATTCGATGTTGGCACAATTTCAGCGTTCATGAATTAACCATGGCAGGCTTTTATAACATATTATTAACAATGTCAATTTTCATTGAATGTGTACATGTGAAATGTATTCGTATGCCGTATAAAAATGTTAAATCTTCCGGAATGCAGTTTTTACTGCGCTGGCATAATTCATAATGTGCTGGCATAATTCATAATGTGCTTTCAGTCACGTGTTCTGTGCGTCGTGGCAGTTAAAAACAGCTGCTTCCTCCGTTATTCATTTGAATTTGCTGTGTGTGTGTGTGTGTACGTGTGCATGTGTGTGTGTGTGTGCATGCGTGTGTGTATGTGTATATGTGTGTGTGTTTGTGTGTGTGCGTGTGTGCACATGTGCGTTTGTGTGTGTGTGCGTGTCTGTGTGCGTATGTGTGTGTGTATGCATGCATGCGTGTGTGTAGGTGTGCGCGTGTGTGGGTGTGTGCGCGCGTGTGTGTGTGTGTGTGCGTGCGTGCGTGCGTGCGTGCGTGCGCGCGTGTTTGTGTGTGGGCGTGCGCGTGCCTGTGTGTGTGTACCCCATCCCTCGGCTCAGCTTTACATTCAGCCTATGTTTTTCCTCTGATCGATTAGCAGTCACTGTGGAATGACAGTTTTGGCTCTGATTTCTCAGCAGCTTTTAAAAGCGGCAGAAAAGAGCCACAATGGCGCTCACATTCAGAGTGGCACATTTCAGAGGCCACAGTACGATATAATCCTGTTTAGAGCGCCTACGTAATTATACCTGTCTTTAGATATTGCTGTCACAGTGTGTTTAACAGCATGTCTGATGATTCATATGGATAACTTAATTCTGCACGGGGCACGAGAAGAAAGCCAGTTTCTTTTTCGTTCCGTTTTATCTGATGCATCCAGCGGTTATAAAAGCCGCGGAGAATCTCTCGCTCCTCTACAGTGTGCAGGCTTCCTCCAGATGGACCGTGCGGGTCCAAGCTGTCCGTTGAGTGGCACTTATTGATTCGTGGGGAGGTACTTTGGTTGAAAAAAAAGAAGAAAAAAAAGAAGAAAAAAGATTTCAAGGAAAATGATGCATTAAAGGAGGGAGTGACAGACAAAGAGAGAGATAGAGAGAGAGAGAGAGAGAGAGAGAGAATAAAGGGGGTGTTACATGTAAGTGTTAATTGCAGTGCACCAGATTTATGCTTCTTCATATTCTCCTCTCTTCACGCCTCATCGCCACCATCATCCTCTTCTCTCTAGAGGGACCCGTCGGCCGGGATCCCTGATCGTGTGTTTGTGTGTGTGTGTCTGTGTGTATGTGTGTTGGGGGGGTCCTGGCTCTGCATAATTTGATGCTCACTCTCCCAACAACGAGCCTCGTTTGTATTTGAGAACAGATATAACCCCATAAAATAGAACAAAAACAGATTTTAGGTTGTCCTTTCCAGGCTTTAAATTTTATTTTATTAAATGTTAAAAATAAAAAGGGGTATTTCATAACCGAAGACAGGGAAAAAAACAAAAAAAAACTTGTGTAAATCCTCTCCGGGCGTTGAAATTGATATGGTGACAACCCGACTCAAAACAAATCCGTAACTCAGCGGCAGTATCAGGGAGCACGGAATGGAATTTATCCCAACTAGCCTGTGATCCGGCCAGGCCCATCGGAGAGCAGGGATGCTATTCTAGTGTACCAACTGCCCCCCGTTAGTGGAGGGCAACATAGAAAAGAGCTGACTGAATTTACTTCCTTGTCTCAAAACATTTGCTCGCTTAATACATGCTGTTTAATTATGAGCTCTGCTTTTGGTTTATGATATTTGAAGCTGCTACAGGGGACGGGAGGCGGGTGTCGTCTCTGTGGGTAGAGGAGTGTTTTGGGGATTGCTGTGAGTGGGAGAGAGGCACTGGGATGTTGTGAGGTTTATTGACTACAGACAGGAGATAATTATGGGAGGCGCTGAGCGCTTGTTGGGAAGGCCTGTTTCCCCATCTGCTCCCTCAGACATAATTCCACTTTTGTGTTTTTAATCCTGGATTTTCCATCAAAGTCAGACGAAGCAAGTGAAGCGATTGTAATCAATTTTAATAGGTTCTACCTTAAGTACTAATGAAGAAATGCATTAGAACGGGAATTGCGCTGGGGCCACACGCTGTTTTGGAAGGAGAGAGAGACGCATAAAAGTGCGATTCTGTTCGGAGATAAAGAAACAAAGGAAGTGGAAATGAATCAGGAAATGCTGATTTTCTAAATATGTTCGTGTGAATCACCAAAAAAAGATAAGAATTATTAACACAAAATTGGATCTTTGAGGAAAATTTGAAGGAAAGACCAAGGTGTCGCCAATCATGCGGCTCTGTTTATGTGTGTCCGTAGCCTTGTTGGCCAAACCCCTTATCTCAGTGGGGCTTTTCTTTGTTCAAAAAAAATAAAAACAAAAATTGTCTTAACATTATCGTTACTACCAGTAGCAAGAGTACGTCTAGTTAGAATTATGTTTTAATGTTATCAAGTTTAAAGTTTATCTCATCTCAGAGAGAGAGAGAGAGAGAGAGAGAGAGAGAGAGAGAGGGGTGGAGGGGGGAGAGAGAGAGAGAGAGAGAGGGAGGGAGAGAGAGAGAGAGGGAGGGAGAGAGAGAGAGAGAGAAAGGGGGAGGAGGGAGAGAAAGAGAGGGAGGGAAAGAGAGAGAGAGAGTGTGAGAGCCTCCTGGCTCTCTCTGCTTGTTGTGCCTGGTTGAATATAATTGCCCCTTGTCCACATCCTGATGTCACTGGAAGCTTTTGGGCCTTGATGTGTTCTGACGGCCATTTCCTGGGCTGTAATCTGCAATGGGGAGAGGATGATTGGAGGCTGACATGTATCTAGATGCAAGTTTCTACTGCAAAGGTCCATGCCAGTTCTTGACCTGGAGCATACGTAGCCATGGAAACACTTTCTGCCATGCCATGGCATGTCTACCAGCACAAAGCCGCACGGACCCCCACTCCTGGCTGAGTCTATACTTCCAGCACAAAGCCAGCCGCACGGACCCCCACTCCTGGCTGAGTCTATACTTCCAGCACAAAGCCAGCCGCACGGACCCCCACTCCTGGCTGAGTCTATACTTCCAGGAAAATCTATGACTTACAAGGCCGGGTTGTCAATAAATATACATATAAATATATGCGTGTGACATTTCACTAACAAAGAAGGAGGAGGAAAAACAATAAATGCATTATTTTAAAATGCTTACAGACAGATCTTTATATTACAAATGCACGCGTAAAATTGTTTTTTCTGCCACTTGACTTCCCTGCCTCTCCTTAAGATCAGCACAGTTAAAAGCACAACGAATACACACTCCCACACACACTCACGGACACACGCAGGCCTCGTTCACAGGTGCCTGGCACTCAGCTGAATTTTTTCATACCCTCACAGCCCTCTCTCTCAGACCTTCTGCAGAATCATGTTTTCTGCTTTTATTAGCGCAGTGGTTTCAATGGCTTTTTCAATGGATTTATGATTCCCGTCTGTGAGGTTCGAGCTGGCCGCGACGCTCTTTGTGGACTCTTTTTGTCTTCATTTGTCATCCGAGGAGACGCCGCGAGATGACGGCGGAGTGCTACGAGTCCTGGCGGGTCGGGCACTTAGGGACCGGGGGGGGGGGGGGGGCAGTGGGGTAAAGTGAGCTTCTCTGCGCCTCGGACGTTTGGTTTTATTCCCCTGGATCAGGGACGGGCTTGAGCAGAGGAGCGCTTCTCTCATCCAGCTGACTATGAATCATCGTCGATATCCCGCTCTCTGTCTCTCCCTCTCCTCTCTGTGTTGTTGTTCTACCCTTTTATCTTTCCCTCTGCTCCCCCTTTCTATTGCTCTCCCTTTCCTGCTGTCCGTTCCTCCGTTCATTATTTTCTATCACTCTCCTCTCTTCTGTATTCACTCCTCCCTCCAGCTCTCTTCTCTCCCCCCTCCCCTTCTAAGACTCATCCTCTTTCTCCCCCTCGCTCAATCGCTCCCCCTCTCTCTCTCGCCCTCACACTTGTCCCTTTTTTCTCCGCCTCTTTTCCTCTCCTGCTCTCTTCTCTTCTCTCGCGATCCCTCTCTTCAGAGTCGATCAGAGTCGCCGAGCGGCTTTAGCCACGCTCTGAATCTAATGCAAAGCGACTTTAATTTTCCGCTGAATGATGAAATCTCAGGCCGGTTTTGTAGGTCAGCACTGATGCAGTGAGTATCTGTGCAGAAAATGCACAGTAGTTTGAATCGTGAGTCGGCCTTGTGTTTAATAGTGTGAATAATACGCATGCACGCATATCACATACGCACACACGCACGTGTACAGTATGTGCGTACATTTACAAACACATATGCATGCACAAATATACACAGGCGCGCATATGTATGCAGGACAGTACACATACGGACGTACACGCACATACACAATGCACAGACCTGCACACACGCACACGCAAGCACATGCACGGTGTCTTTCCCGCTCATATTCTTTTTATTTTTTTTATTTTATTTTCCATACCTCTGTCTTTACGCTGCATTATTGTGAGCTCATGTAATGCACAGCCAATGGTGTAGACTATATCTCATTTAACCCCGAAGTCTGCTCCTGTGTTTTATAGAGCGACTGTTTGTGTTAGCGAATACCGCCAGGTACAGGTGTAGCAAGGCCATTTGAGCACCGTAGTCTCGGCGTCTAGGTGCTCTTCAAATGCCACCGCGCGTCCGCTGGGAGGACAGGACAGAAAATTAAATGAATTAAAAATGAGAATGAAAGTCTCTTAAGCTGCATTTTCCCACCCAAACTCAATTGAGCTGAATCCCCAGAGGGAGAAACCGTCTCTTGTGTTCGCCGTAACGAGGTGGTTGCTACCCGCCCTTTTGATCGAGCCCGCAGACATCGTTTTAGTCTTCTGACGATATAAATCATTGACCCCCCCCAACCCCAACCTCAACCCCCTCCACACACTGACTCCCTCAACAAAACCATCAAAGACAAAAAGGGAGGTGGACGCTTGTTAAAAGCATAACATCATAACAGTGCACATAATGGCGCCGTGGCAACCACTAGCCAACGCTAATTGGATGGGGAAAGGTCAGTGGAAGGAGGGGAAAAGGCGCTGAAATCATTCGTCCTCCACAGCCAAGCACATTTCAGCCAGAGCACACCTTTGCACAAAATATACATCTTACTGTGCTTGCCAGGGATTCAGTGATTCAAAGTTATTTAAAGGATATCTGAGTGGGTACGTGTGTGCGTGTGCGTGTGTGTGTGAGTTTATTTCTGTGTGCATGCGTGCCCAAAATTTCACCCACCTATAGTGTATTCTACAAGGACTTGCGCTAAAAAGAGAGCTGCAGCTGATGTAATCAGAGTTGATTTGCTCCGTGTGCTGCCATGTTAACTCAGGGATGAGGTCACCCCTCAGAGACATGACCTGCCCTGTGCTCTGCCTGGACCAATGAGCTAAAAGCAGGAACAGCAGTGAGCTCATTCAGGCCACCCCCCCATTTGCATTCTGTGGCATTAGGTGTTCCATTAGACCAGGGATCTTCAACAGGGGGTCCGCGGAGGTACTGCAGGGGGTCCCCCAATTTTTGTGGGATTTTTTTAAAATTAAATCTAACAATTTTAAAATGTATTTTCGACAAAAAAAATATAATGAGTAAATTCAAAGCATTAATAGGCAATAATAAGCTACTTTTGTTGACAAAAACTATATAAAAATAGAATGATTCCCATGATGCAACCACTTGTTCTTTTTTTTAAATATCTGGGGGTCCCCGCTCTGTTTCTATCGGCCAAGGGGGTCCTTAGGCTGAAAAAGGTTGAAGACCCCTGCATTAGACAGTTCCTTTTTTCCCTCCTAAAAGGTAAACCACACTACTCCCTCCTTTCTCAATCTCCCTGATTTGTCACCCTTGGCTCTAATGACTGGGCGTACAAAATAAAATAAAATCCACGACTGCAACACCGACTGGGAAAGGGGAGGAGAAATAAGGGTGCGGATGTCATTTCTGTTCTTTCCCTGAGATTTACAATCGCACACCTGCAGCCGTGCGCTGGTGTGGGGAGCAAGCTGCCTCTAATCCACTCTAATAGGATTGAGGGGCATTTCACTTACCTAGCTTCTCTTTGGATTCCTCCAAGGCTCACTACTGCTGGCGAAAGCTGATAAAATGCCTGCCAAACACCTAAACACTTATCTCATATTAGGCCATATGCTGTACGTATGGTTTAAAAAAGCCTTTTTGCCCCAATCTTTTTCCCTTATGGTCTTTTGCGTAATTGGGACTGCTGATGTAAAGTGCGGAGATTAGCTGTTTTTCATGAACTGTGCCTCTTGAGCCCCTCGGGGTCTGGGGGTCGAAGTTGGCTGCATGCACAATAACAAATGTGGGGTACACTAACCGACACTTTCCACACACACACACACACACACACACACACACACACACACACACACACACACACACACACACACACACACACACACACAAAGGCACTATCCCTCAGGTTTTCTGCACACCATGTTACTTAGGTTCACTTAGCCCTTCCTTTTTTTCATTTTTTTCTGATGTTCCTCTGTGTCTTTTTTCCCGGTGTTATTTCCTTGAGCTATGCAGCTAATTAAATAACATCACAGCATTTAGCAGCGCAGGCTTCCTTACAGAGGGAGGGGCGAGACTCTGAGGGGAAAGTAAAGGCCACACCAGCATGATGTCCCCCAGGTGCAGATTACTGGCAGAACTGTGCCTCACACACCCACTGTCTCTCTCACACACACACACACCCACTGTCTCTCACACACACACACACACACACACACCCACTGTCTCACACACACACACACACACACATCATACTCTCTCACATACGTATAAATGTAAAACCTGTTATGCTCACATGAAATGTTTCACACATAAACAAACATTTGAGAGATGTCATATGAGTATGTGTGAGAAAAGGATTGTATGTATGAGCGAATGATTGTACGTATGAGAGAGAATGATTGTACGTATGAGAGTGAATGATTGTGCGTATGAGAGTGAATGATTGTGCGTATGAGAGTGAATGATTGTGCGTATGAGAGTGAATGATTGTGCGTATGAGAGTGAATGATTGTGCGTATGAGAGTGAATGATTGTGCGTATGAGAGTGAATGATTGTACGTATAACAGAGAATGATTTTACATATGAGAGCGAATGATCATGTGTGAGAGAGAATGATCATGTGTGAGAGAGAATAGTAATGTGTGTGAGAGATAATAGTAATGTGTGTGCGAAAGAATAGTAACGTGTGTGAGAGATAATAGTAATGTGTGTGAGAGAGAATAGTAACGTGTGTGAGAGAGAATAGTAACGTGTGTGAGAGAGAATAGTAACGTGTGTGAGAGATAATAGTAATGTGTGTGAGAGAGAATAGTAATGTGTGTGAGAGAGAATAGTAACGTGTGTGAGAGAGAATAGTAATGTGTGTGAGAGAGAATAGTAATGTGTGTGAGAGAGAATAGTAACGTGTGTGAGAGAGAATAGTAACGTGTGTGAGAGAGAATAGTAACGTGTGTGAGAGAGAATAGTAATGTGTGTGAGAGAGAATAGTAATGTGTGTGAGAGAGAATAGTAATGTGTGTGAGAGAGAATAGTAACGTGTGTGAGAGAGAATAGTAATGTGTGTGAGAGAGAATAGTAATGTGTGTGAGAGAGAATAGTAACGTGTGTGAGAGAGAATAGTAATGTGTGTGAGAGAGAGAATAGTAATGTGTGTGAGAGAGAATAGTAACGTGTGTGAGAGAGAATAGTAACGTGTGTGAGAGAGAATAGTAATGTGTGTGAGAGAGAATAGTAATGTGTGTGAGAGAGAATAGTAACGTGTGTGAGAGAGAATAGTAACGTGTGTGAGAGAGAATAGTAATGTGTGTGAGAGAGAATAGTAACGTGTGTGAGAGAGAATAGTAATGTGTGTGAGAGAGAATAGTAATGTGTGTGAGAGAGAATAGTAATGTGTGTGAGAGAGAATAGTAATGTGTGTGAGAGAGAATAGTAATGTGTGTGAGAGAGAATAGTAATGTGTGTGAGAGAGAATAGTAACGTGTGTGTGAGATGTTCACAAACAAGGCCCACCCCCTCTCAGTGACACCTCCAAAGTTTTGTTAGTATGATAACAAGGTCACCATGATTTTTTCCCCACTATTTGCTGTCTTTTTCAAGCTGTTTTTGTTTCTGGAGGACATTACAAATGTTTTGGCAATGCAATTATGGAAGTAGATTTCCTTGAAAACAAATTGTACGTAAACTTAATATTGTAAGATAATAGAATTGTAAAACAGAGAAACGCAAACCCAAAAGCTGTTTTACAAACCTATGCATGGCTTTGAATTGCATGCAATCCAGGTTTTCTATGGTCAAATCTCATGGTACAACCACATGACGCTGAAGACACATGGAATCGTGTTTTACAACTCTCAAAACACAGATATTGTGTTCTGCAAACCTGTACGGTGGCTTGTGAATCAAGAACTGAAGGCGTAATGATTTGTCATCGTAAAATGATGATTGTATGTGCAAAACGTGGCTGACAATTACTAACTGACATACGAAACGGCTTTTATGATTGACGGATCTTACAATGTTAAGTTAATATTTTTCAAGGATGGTGTGAGAGAGAGTATGTGTTAAAAGTGTAATAGTGTGTGTGTGAGAAGTATGATTTATGGCCTAAACATTCTCACATGCACACACACACAAGCATATGCATACACACAGCTACATGTGGCCTGCACGCTCATACACACATAAACAAGCATACACATGCACAAAGCCATATGTGATATGCATGCTGACACACACATACTTAAACAAACATGCACGTTCACAAAGTCATATGTGACTTGCACGCTCACACATACACAAGCATACACAAACACAAAACCACATGCAAAATGCACTCACACACACACACACACACACACACACACACACACACACACACACACACACACACACAGACACATAGAGTAGGAAGATGAATTACTACTGCTGAGGTTACAGAACCACATCAACCATGTAACGATTGTGTGTACACAATCTTGGCTCCCAGCATCCTTTGCATATGCTGCTGTTCTTCCCCTCTCTATTTTGCCTTTGAACGTGCAAGATAGCAAGCGGAGCCAATCAAAACTTCAGTGAATTTAATGGCAATAAGCAATTGCATCAGTGTTAATCTTATATAATATATGCACTGTACACACGCATGTATGTAAATAGCGTTCCGTAGGGCTGATCCACAGAGTCAATGCACTGTACACACGCATGTATGTAAATAGCGTTCCATAGGGCTGATCCACAGAGTCAATGCACTGTACACACGCATGTATGTAAATAGCGTTCCATAGGGCTGATCCACAGAGTCAATGCACTGTACACACGCATGTATGTAAATAGCGTTCCATAGGGCTGATCCACAGAGTCAATGCACTGTACACACGCATGTATGTAAATAGCGTTCCATAGGGCTGGTCCGCAGAGACAATACACAGTACACACGCATGTATGTAAATAGCGTTCCATAGGGCTGATCCACAGAGTCAATGCACTGTACACACGCATGTATGTAAATAGCGTTCCATAGGGCTGATCCACAGAGTCAATGCACTGTACACACGCATGTATGTAAATAGCGTTCCATAGGGCTGATCCACAGAGTCAATGCACTGTACACACGCATGTATGTAAATAGCGTTCCATAGGGCTGATCCACAGAGTCAATGCACTGTACACACGCATGTATGTAAATAGCGTTCCATAGGGCTGGTCCGCAGAGACAATGCACAAACACTGTCTTGCTCTGTAAATCCTTTTATATCGAGGAAGTAGTTTAAGGGCACAAGGACCTTGGTGCTGAGCGGCTCATCCATAGAGGCATCTTGGGCATGAACAATGCCCTCCTTTTCTTTTCTTTATATATATATATATATATATATATATATATATATATATTTAGCTTAGCTCTTTATGGGAAAAGCTGGTCAACATGTTCCCAATCCAAAAAGCTGAATAATTATTTTTAAAAAGATGCTCAAACTTCACATGGTGGAATGTGGCTGCTATTCATAGATGCCTGATGGGAACTTATGGTCACATGACTAGATATATTGTCTGCATGAGGCAATCCACTGCTTTGGAAATGGGCCCATCTGGGTAGATGGCAATACAGTATGACCACAGTAGAATGAAAGCTAAATTGGTGCATTTAGTGAGAAGAGTAATATAGGCAAAGTTTGTAGTGTATATCCTTTGGAGTTGGCAACATTCCCTTATATGAATAATGGACAATGTAGTCACACACACACTCTTAGGTTGCCAGATTGTATGCTATTGATTGTGTGGGGGAGGAGGGGTGCTGCACCTCAATATACCTGCATAACAACCCAAATTGAGTAATGTATTCACTGAAGTCCCCTGTATACAGGAAAAGGGCCATATTTTATCCTTTTTGGCTGAAGTGCGCGCTGGCATAGCTTATACAGAACTGTTGGCAGCCGTAATATCCATTAATGTCGAGCACGTTGAGGCATTTAAATCTCAACAAGAACGACCTCTGAAAGAAAAGCGGGAGATTTGTTTGATGAGTGTCCTCCAGGGAGAACCAATATGGCATCATAGTTTCTCACAGCACGCCCATTAATATGTAAATTGCGCTGTCAGTGGCTCATGTTTCTCAGTAGACAAAGACTTGGAAGAAAAAAAAAACTGCCACCAAGAACTATGAGCTAACATTTGGGTAAAATGACCTGATAACTTCTTTGTGGCGGATGATTCATGGGCCCGGCGGACAGGTGGATGGGTGGCCATCTGTATTTACGGTGTCGCCGCTGATGGAGCGTTTACGGTCTGGTCCCAGCGCGGGGACCGTAAGTGCAGCATTACGGTCGTAGCGCTGTCACGGGGGTGAGCGATGGCGGCGGCGCTTTTCCGAGGATATTTCCGGCCGTTGCTGTAGATAACGGAGGGGCTAAAGAAGAGTGCTGCTGTTTGAAAATGATCGGCTTGATGTCGGCCGGCGAAGCAGCGATGCGAGTGGGTGGGAAAATGTTTTGAACGTCCTGCTGTTTGCATCGATCCTATCCATGTGCAACAACCTATGCAGCTAAGAGCTAACTGAAAGGTTAGCCCCAGTGCCTGAATCCTATATTAGAACTGCGGATAGTTTCCACATATGCTAGCTATTTAAGGAATGTATATTAAAAAATAAAAAAAAACTAATGAGAAGTTTTGTTGTCTGACAGATGCAAAATTAATGTTTAGCAAACAAATATATTTAGAAACAGCACTGGAATTATGTTTTATTTTTTTTGGCTCTGACACAAAATCTATTTAGTGTGAATTGATAGCATAAACATGCAGGGAAAAATAATTGAAATAAGAAAGCATAAAATAAAATGCTGGGTTTTCGCTGTGTCTGAAAATGGTAAACAAGCGCCTGCAATTCCCCCCTAAACTTAACAAGGGACGTGCGTTTTCATATGCTCATGGGACGTGCGCTGAAAGATGATAGGTGCGTTCTGGTGAAGGGCAAACATTTTAACTATATGCAAATGAAATGAGAAGATACACAAGCACACACTGGGGGACTACCATAGAGAAAACAGATGAAGACTAGGTTAGAGATTGTCAATGCAATTATCAAGTTGGAGGAACCCATTCAAATGGCGGGGAGAGGGGGTGTGGGAGGATAGCGAGAGAGAGATGAGTCGTTAGCTTGACTGGTTAATTAACACAATCAGATCCATCAGCAGTGACAGGTCAGGCAGGTCAGGCTTTATGGTGCAGTGGATTTGCTCATTAATCAGAGATGACCTGGAGAAACCGGCCCGGTGATTGACACTAAAGCATCCTGCGCACAATAACAACACCCTCCAGTGCCCCCACCCCTGTATCCTTCCTCCACCCGCCCCCTAGCAGGGCACAGAACCCTACAAAGGTCTCCATGGCTTCTGTCGTGGTGTTTTGGCTAATGTAGCTTTTGTCCTTGTGTGGAGAACACACGTGGAATTAACATGTGTTTTCACTTAGAACTCTGCATTGGGCTGTTTTGGTTCAGGCTCTATAGCTGCTGATTGGCTGGCCACTGGTGGATGTCACAATGGCTTTGACACATGAGGCGGAAATGCATTGTCATGTGCGCACATCATACATGGTTATCACACAGTTGGAACAGTGTGATCAGTTAGCATATGCCGCTAATCTACTTTTTGGCCAGGATGCAGACTAACAGGCCGGATATTGCCTCATTGTGGAGAATAAAAAGGTTTACTACAGCATCTGCATACTCATTTCATTGTGTCAATCGCATTTGCATGTAAACCGCTAGCAAATATGAATAAAAAGTTTTAAATTCATTTCAAGGTCAATTTAAGAAAACCTGTCCCTTTATCAGTAACCTGCAGGTTGCCTTTATGAAAGCAGCAGTTTGCATTTATTTTCAGGGCAGAAGAGTGACATGCTTATTTATTTGTTGTCAGTCTGTGTTAACGGGGCTCAGGTGAGGTTTGCATTCTGCAGTCAGTAGAGTAATTATGGCCTCTGAATGCAGGCTTCTCAATTCCACTGCCTTTTCTTTGTCTAGAATTTCTATAAAATACAATTTTGCCATTGTCTTGTGCAGGGGAAGTGAGGTTTGACTAGTGAATGCTGAAAGCAGGCTGATTCGATAATAACTGAGAGCTGATGACGATCTTTAGTGGAGTTAATTGATAGGTTTTGACTTAACCAGGACTTAATCTCCATAGAAACTCCATAGTCTCCTGTTTTCTGTGGTGTGCGGAGTCACAGATAATTACAGTACGTGGTGCATGCTCATACGCACAATAACCATTTGAGTTTGAGATAACGTATAGACTTGTACAGATGAGCTCATTTAATTTCCTCAGTATTGTGCTGCTAAAATGATGTTGCCAGTGGCAATGCAGGCTATGCATATTTTTGTTTTTGGACTCACACCAATATGTTGCTTGATTTCAAAAAAGGAAGGGAGTGAAGGAGATGGAACAATTGTGTGTGTGTGTGTGTGTGTGTGTGTGTGTCTGCGCGTGTCTGCGCGTGTGTGTGTGTGTGTCTGCGTGTGTGCGTGTGTGTGTCTGCGTGTGTGCGTGCGTGTTAGACTACTAGAGAACGAGATATAGAGAGTGATTGGAAAATGGCAGAATGGAGGAGAATCTCCACCGGGGCTGAAAAGATTTCTCTCTGAAATGATCAAATTAATGTTGGCCTCCTCAGCCAATGGGGAGGGCAGGAACCTTAACTGGCATTATTATAATGCAGTGTAGCGTCTTCCGTGTTACATAATTAAATGCAATCAGGCGATCATTAATCTGGGGCATTGGGATTGTGAGGGACGCACACCCCCTGACCGTGTCCGCCATGATGATGGCTATGCAGAGGAAGCACGATGCTTGGGGGAAATCAACAGGATTCAATCAGAGCTCACAATTAGTGGAACATGCAGAGGCTTGGTTCTCATGTGGAGCGTCTGCCCCCAGGGTCTTTTCTAATTTTATTATTACCGTCATTTTCTTATTTTAATATTTTATATTGTGTTGAGATTTTGAAGGCCGTGATAATATTAAATCAGTGTCTTGGGCTTGCATGATAAATTGGTGTGTGTGCGTGTGCGTGTGTGTGTGTGTGTGTGTGTGTGTGTGTGTGTGTGTGTGTGCGTGTGTTTCTTGGGGATTGTTGGATCAAGGTTTTTCTTCTTATTATTATTCTTCTTCTTCTTTTTTTATTTTCTTATTTCTATTTTTTTTTTTTTTTCAATTCCTTTAGAGCCCTGATTCTGGTGCTCTTGTTTCCGTGGATGAAAGTCAGCTCAGCTCACATTAATGGTGTTGCAAGCATCAGCTCGATTTAATTGCGCTCAATTATGAGAAAGGAGAGCGGTGCACGCAATGCTGGGCTGGATAATGAGGCGGGCTTGGTACCAGTACAGAAGTCCCATAGTCTCTGGGCCTACTCATTTTTATATGTTCAGCTATTTGAAATGAAGGTCAAAATGTGTCCCTAAATTCGAGTGTCAGCTGAAAGTGGTTTAGAATAAAAGTGCTTCTTTATTCAGTGCAAACATTGTTTCTCCCGAATTTTGATGATCATTGAATTTCCCAGGTTTGCTTGTTTTTTTTTGTTTTTGATTTAACAAAGAAAATCACTTGCATTCAATTGTGTGTTGAAGTTAAGATGTTTACACATGATTGATTGATATGAATATTGAAGCAGATGAAGTAGGTACACAGTCCTCCAGACCTCCAGACCTCTCAGTGCTTGCTCATGGCAGTACACCCTTCACTGTGGTCACTATCAAAGGGAAAAATTTGCATTTATTTGAGCACTCTATCTTCAGTTTTTATGTTCGGCACTGTATCCGCTCTCCTTTGAAAGGACATTGGAAGCATTTGCAGTCCCATCAAGGCCATGAGTCCTGTATCTTCTCCCTCCAGCTGGAACTTATCCATAGCCAATTTAATTGACTGATCATTTCAATGGCAATCTGCTAGTTTTGCAACCGAGCGGAATTCCAGTAAGTAACTCAAACTAAGCCGCGATGGATTTGCACACGTACCGCACGCTTCTCCAGCCGCTGCCTCCACTCTGATCTGCTCTCGCTATCATGAAATATTAACTGTGCTGACAGAAGGTCTGAGGCGACAGAAATGTCACTCGGAGGCGATTAACAGAAACAGGAGTGAGATTATAAATATGGAAAGAATAAAGACTAGACGCACATAAACATACTCACATATACATACTCAGACACATATACCTCACTTACACACCCATACATACACACTCAAGCATACACTCGCATACACACTTATAGGTACACACACTCATGCACCGTATGCATACACTCACACATGCGCACACAGTTTTCCTTAAAGGAGAACCCTTCTTCTCCTGGGGCTCTTCATTTGTCATCAACTTTTTTTTTCAGCAGCCTTGTTAGATATCCACACCTCCAGCCCTCTGCTCACACTATATCAACCGCACCGCAAACAACAAACACACACGCACGCACACACACACACACACACACACACAGATACACACGCGCACACACACAAATACACACACACACACGCACACACACACACACACACACACACACGCACACACACACGCACACACACAGCTCCTAGTTACATTATATGAGGAGAGAGAGGCCAGAGGTGCTGCTGGGACAGGATGATGCATATGGCTCAGGCCTCTGCTCTCTCTCCTCCAGCCCTGTGAAACAGCCTCATTGTGCCAGACCGCATTATCACCCACAAAGGCACCCCGCCACCCACCTCCCTGTTTGTCCGCGGCTTGAAAAATGTGTCAGGTGTGGCCCCCGAGCTCCAGGAGAGCCTCACGGAGTAGGAGAGGGCTGGCGACACCGGGCTGTTAGAGACAGTGCTTCCTGTGTGCTCCCTTTACCTTTACTTCTTAAAATCCCCACCATTTTTTTTTCTTGTTGCCCAAAATGTGGAACACCTGTCCCCCACACACCAGGGGCACTGCAGCCTCAGCACACACACACACACACACACGCCTCTAAAGCACATGCCTGTGACCCACTGGCTGTTTAACACCCTACAGTACTGCCAACTGGTGCACATAGCCTATGAGCACCTGGTGTGCCGTTGGGAGGAAGCGATGTAGCGTAACACAAGGGTCCCTGGCCTACGTAAGCCCGCCCTAGCCCTGGCAGAATGAAGCCAGTTGTGTCACGCTCTGAGCCAGCTGGTGACTGCGTCTGTGGGGCTCAGCCTGCGGTCACGGGGAGCGTCTTTATCGACTGCCCTCGTGAGCACGCCAATTTATATTTTAATCATATCGCCATTTATCTATAAGTGTGAATCTGCATGTAAACATTAGGATTTTGTGAGGAAACGGAACTGACTGCTGCTGAGAAAATGCGTATTTCAGCGCTGCTGGGCTTACATCCAGTCTATGTCCAGTCTATGGTTAAAACTAGAAGGAAAAAAACACCAAAGGGTCGATGGCAATCGCATCAACATCCGGTGCTGCTGTCTTCAATTCTCATGGGCTGCAAGGCTTCATAAGAAAATGAATTAGATATGAAATGGATATGAGGAATAGTTCCATAAACAGGTTAGAAACCTGACAAGTCTGAGACAGATCTTCCAATGTGTAGCAACCAAAACAAAGGCCTGTATGCAATTAGCATTTGTCTTTAACTTTGACTCTGAACTGTTAAATGTAATATCAGATTGTAATATGTTGTTTGGTTTACACAGAGCTGCCAGTGTGTAGAACAGCTCGCCGGGTCATGTAATGATGAGCTTAGATCAGCTGAATAGCCTGTTTTCATCATTATGTATTCTTATGTTCTTATACTAAACAAACACTTTTAACAGTTAAATTAAGGAGAAATGTCTAAATCCAAGCCAGTTTCAGCGTGTGCAGCATGTGATTTATTCATATTGTCATTTTATCCCCCTCTCACCAGCACACACAGGATATTATTGAGACTGATGCTTGAAGGTTATCTTGACTTAAGTTTTTCAAGCGAAGAAATGAGGCCAGTGAGTGATACCTACTCGCTGTTTGTCTTTGCTCATTTTCCATCATGCACCATGAAGCACAGAGAGGTGAGATCTGTGTGTGTGTGTGTGTGTGTGTGTGTGTGTGTGTGTTGTGTGTGCTAGCTTTGGATAGATGCAGAGGGACTCCTCTGGCACAGAACAGGAAGTGATGCGTTTGAGACAGGCAGGTTAATTTAGTGCTTACTGGGTAAAACAATGCGTTTCCCGGACCTTGAAATGCCCCAGTCATTCATGCCACCTGCCACAGGACAGTCTGTCTTTCATGCAGCTCCTGGTCCGGAAAAACAGCTGTGCACAGGGAAAAAGCCTCCACCTTTCTGCAACTGTCAGCCAATCAGTGCGCTTCCCAGGAGAAACAAAACTCTCTGATCGCCCTTATCTTTCTCTAGAGGAGCGCAGATGTAGGATAACTAGATCGGTCCAAAAAAGCCCCCTCCATTTTGTCTGAGTGCTGTCTAACATGGCTGCCCGGCTGTAGCGTACGTTTGTCTTGGACCCTGTTCCCCGTTCTTTCTCGAAGCTTAAATTGGAAGTTTCTCTTGCCGATGCGGTACCGCCAGAAACCGACCGTTTGGGCGTCGGAGCGAAAAAAAAAGGCTGTTATCGGCCAGGCCGCAAACATGCCGATACCCGGAAGATTTATGAGGCAAACAGCGAGGCGGAGGGGCAGGTGGCCGCTCCCCCCGACGTCTGATTTAGAGGCGACGGTGTGGGCCGGAGTGGTTCCGCTGACTCCGCCACTAGCGGATGGGTAACGGGGGCGCCATTCATCACCGTGAGTAATGGGATATAAAAAGACTGTGGGGTCGGCTCATTTACATGAGCGCGCCAGCGGGCCGCGGATCTGAAGCCTGCGGCGGCCATGTCCCACTTGCTCCTCCCCTCCTCTCTCTCACTTATACCAGCCTGTTGTTAGAGACCCGTCAGCCGCTGTTTAATCGAGGCGTACACGAGAACCACTGTCCCTACTTCCCACGGACCAAGAGATTATATTTAGCCATACAAATAGTTTCTCCTTATGCAGTTATTTTTGTTTCTCGTATCATGCGCCCTTCCTGCACATGTCCTCGGGTCGATATCGACATTTGTCCGAGCGCGCTGATTCGATGCGCCTATCGATCTGCGAGGCTGATTGGATGAACCGCTAATGTCCAGACTGTTTCCTGTCACTCCTATTGGCAGAGACATGAGCGAGAGGCCAGACAAACCCTGTGATCAAATCCCCTCCCTTTGGCATCGGTCACAGGTTACCCCTGCAGGTGAGCTCGCATGGAGAGCCAGGTGTGGACACTCAGTGGGAAAACAATACCGCTTTCAAAGCAACTAAACAAACAACCAGTCAACTTAAAACCATCTTAGAAAGATTATGCTGAGCCTCTTTGTAGACAAAAGATGGCCAGAAATGGCCGTCTCCTTGAAAGGCTCTGGAATTGGGCCTTAATGCAATCCCGCTGGCACTAGCTGCCTTGATTAGCACTGAGCCGCAGCTGCTACCATGGCAGTGAATGTGGGCTGGTGCTGTCCGTCGTCCTGCAGCACTCCTGTGAGTGGAACTGGTGCTGTTCACGGTGCTAGAGTATTACTGCTCTGGCTTGAGCACAATGCGAAACCGGTAAAATAATACAATCTATCCCATTGTATTATTTTTGTTTGTGTGCATGCGTCTATGTATGTGCGTACATTTCTGTTGACTGGGGACGCTCTGAATAAAAGGTGATACTAGAGGCTTATATTCTGGATAGCTTGTAAGTTAAGGAGAGGTCAGATCGATGTTAGTAGTGTGAGGATTTTCACTTGGCTCTGTCCCCACTGGTTCAGGGGTTAATTTAGGACTGTAGCCACACAAGCCCTGCTGCTTGTGAGGGGAGAAGACAATGCTGTGGCCTCTCCATTTCCCACGAGACTGCTCAGACCAGACTCAGAGCTCAAGGAGTGCGCATTACTCACATCGCCCTGTGAAAGGAGATGGCTCTAAAAGCATTTTCTCAAAACAAGAAAGGAAGGAGTGCTTAAAAACAGGATTCCGTTTTGATGTATTGCTGGGCGAGATTGACTGGGAGAGAGAAAGAGAGAAAGAGAGAGAGAAAAGAAAAAGTGACAGGAAATGGAAAAAGAGAGAAACAAAGACATGGCACTTTGGGGAGTTCTCAGGAAGGGGAAGATGAGGAACATGGGGATCGGAGTCATTTTTACTCCAGGGAAAGAGCCAGCTATTGGGACACATTGGCAGAAACGCAAAATCTCTCCCGTCTTTCAGAGATGATAATATTTGTATTTGTTAGCCTTCATTATTTTAGGTTTATGTTGTGCCATTAGCGTTATAAAATACAAATGGTGTTTGATTCAAACCTATAGTTTGTACTTGTATATGTGTAAAGACATTATTTCCTTCCTACCTTTCTGTGCAGTCAAAAAATAAGTCAGGAAAAATAAATAAGTGAAATTAAATAAATAAATAACATTTTTCAAAAGTCTTTTGTCCACTAGGTAATTAATCTTTTAGGCCATTGATTACCGATGATCCATTTTCTTGGTACCGATAGGACTGCCTTTTGATTGGTTATCTGTATTGTCATCAGTCCTGGTAATGATTTTTTTCTATGTAGAAAATCATAATCCTGTGGGCATTACAGCGTGTATTGTACCTGTATTGATCCCTGAAGATACATCGGAACGTGATACTAGAAGTATTTATGTTACTCCTGCTTCGTATTAAATTCAGATTTAACCGTTGTTAACAGTGTTTCTAAGGCTGGCTTTTCTAGAATATTCCAATACACTGCCCACTCATTCATATGACATTAATTTTAATTAATATTGCCCGCGAAGCAAACACTAAAAGCAACCCTAGAAAAATAAGATACGCTAAAGATCGAAGTTAAAATGTTAACAATAATCTGACAGACAAAGGGCCCTCAGACACGTGTGTTGGTTTTGCTGTTTGTCTTGCTGTTACTAAGGCAACAAGAGGGCTGGAATCTCTTCTTTTTGGATTTACTGAACTGTCCAGGTCCAGTTTCCCCCTTTTTTATTTCCGATAACAAGCTTCCAGTTTGTCAAACGGACAGCACATCACATGGTGGGCTAGGGCAGGAGCCAGAAAACCAGACGTCAGGGTCAGTAGCAGACTCACTGTAGACAAGCGAGAGTGTGGGGCCAGACCCGGCTCTACCAGGACCGTCGATCTCTACTGCAGCCCTTGCTTTCTCTCAGAAGAACGGACTCTCTTATGTCCATCTACATCTGACCTTGTTGTATCTGTTCATTCAGTCCATATGTGTTTTTTATTGACATACTTTTGTTTTTTCGTAATGAGCAATGACGCAGTCATGGCAGGGGTGAACTCAACGTTTTAAAGATCACATGCGGCTTAAATTAAGGACAAGATCATAAACGCTTTTAATCAGCAAGGAATATGGGCCCCGTGAATGTCATGTTTGCCCATAACAGCAAACATAGGCATTTTTCTTACATCTAACACAATAAATAAGGTTGTGCTGCAATCGGTTTCTATCTGTTTAAGTCTGTGAAAGGATCCATCGCATTGACTTAGCCACAAAGTGCATAATTATCAGAGTTTTAAATGTGTCATTTAGAAGGACAGCTTACATATTAGCCGTTGCAGAGGGTTATTGATCTCGGAGATCCAGTTTCAAGTGGTGTGAGCCTCCAAACTGAGACTCAGAATACCCCACAGGTAGATTAAGCTTCTACCAGCACCTTCATGTAGCTCTGCAGTATATAACACCGGATTCAAACAGCCCACATGTTGAATAGCATCGCACTGATACTGTATATCAGTGCACTCGTTGTATGAGAGCTGAGGTATGGATGCTGTTTAATTATGTGACTGCGCCTTCAGAGGACCCTCCTGCTCTGACGCACCTCAGGCCTGTGTTTGGATGCTCGTGGCAGAGCAGAGCTCTTATTATAAACGAGGCAAACCGACGCGCCGCAAAGTAGCGTGGACGTTAACTGTTGTTCCTGTGGAATTCTGGCTCCTCCGAGGCACTGTTCCGGGACTGTTATGGCCAGCCCCCGGCTAGCAGCAACATAAAGGACAGGGAACAAAATAGGTGCAATAAAATATATTTATTTAAGGTCAAAATTGGGAAACCCAGGCAGCTTAGCTGCGAGGACGGCTGCTGGTAGCATTGAGAGAGACCCCAACCGGCCCATGGAGAGCTCCTTATAAAGCACGCCCTCCAGGTGCCTCCAATCAACATATTATAGATAAAACAGCAGAGGGTAAAACCCTGCAACAGTACCCTGCCACTAGGGCATGAGTGAAAGTATGGGAATCGACAGGGCGTAATACCGGCGTGTAACAGGGAGTCCGAGGCGACTTTAAATGCCCTCGAAGTGAACGCGCTCGTCAGAAGACCCGCCCGCTGTGCAATGTGTGTGTGTGTGTGTGTGTGTGTGTGTGTGTTTTCTGATTAAAACAAGCCTTTGCTCTGCCTCTTCCATCAAGGTAATAGGCGTGATTATTTCTCAGAAGGTCACAGGAATTGACCTTTGAGAGGCAGCGTAGGGGAAACGTGTTCATGACTCTTCTGCTCATCCACTCGAAATGAGCTTATTTAAGATGCTAATGGTTGGCTTGCAAAGCGATTGCGGTTCATTTAATAGACTAGGATGAAAGAGTGTAACCCTTTTGGGGTGTAATTTGTTTCTCAAACGGAACCCTGATTTATTGGGGGGGGGGGGGGGGCTGTACGCGATGTTCTTCCACACCATCCGGCCAGCAGTGGGGGAGGAGGGGCGGCACTTAGGTGTCATGCACCCACGCAGATCCGCAGTTACATTCAGTCCCCCCCAGATCAACACCACCGCAGTAATGGAGATGCAGAGACAAAAGCCAATGCAAAACAGGACGTAATTGTATATGCTAATGAGGCAGCCTAATTTACCGTAATGCACTGATATTTAATGCGGCGTTTCAAATTACTGTTCTCCTGCAAGACATCCCTCCAGCCTGTCCTTCCTACCTCTTCTGTCCCTACACACTTCTCTTTTCTGCCTCCTCCCATCTGCTCTTTCCTTCCTTTCCTATATTTTCTGCTCTTTCTCTTCTCCTTTCAAAGGCTGTCTCTGGACCACGGGCTGATAATAAGCTACGATGATCATAGCAGAGGAGAGGGCTTGAATTAATTCATACATTTTCAGGGTTCTGTTCATTCTCACATACGTATATCAAGTTTAACAAGAGCTCTAGAGGCACTGCCCAGTGGCTGTGACTACATTTCTGACCTCATCAGAATATGTTTTTGTATTCTGTAGGAGTTCAGTCAGGTACTATTACTCTAAGGGCCTGATTTACTAAGACCTTTAGCATGTGCAGAACCTTTTAGCGCACACAAAAAACTAACAACACAACCAATGATCGGTGCCAAACAAATACCATGACCAACCATTGGTTATGTTATTGGTTTTGTGTGTGCTAAAGGGTTGTGCACGTGCTAAAGGTGTTAGTAAACCAGGCCCCGGTTGTGCTTTTCAGTCAGTTGGTGACTTTAGGAAGGACACTGCACATTCTAGGGCTGATTCCCCAAGTCATAGCCAAAAATAACAGTGAGAGAGAAAGTATGAGCGGAAGATAGCAAGACAGTCGTAAAGCGAAGAGCTGCCAACAGGAGTCCGATATAGTTTCCGGGAACGACACTGTATCCAATGACTACAACAGATCCATATCTGGGCTTCTGTCCCAAGGGATCTGACAAACAAATTGAGAGATGAGGGATAATTAAATCAAACCCAAATGCTTTCAGGAACACCTGTCAGATTACGTTATGCCACACTTCCGCCCACATGGAGGAGTGCTCATTGGGCTTGTTTGTTTTCTAAATCTGCAACATTACTCTATGAGTTTCATTCTGCTTCCAGGCCTCATGCAGTTATAGCTTACATGCTGAGCCAGGAGTGCACCCCCTGGTAGGGGGTGATTTATCAGTAGGGGAGGTGGGGGTGAAAAAAAATGTGTTGAACAATGGAGTTTTCTGGAGCCTGAGAATATGGTGTGTGTTGGGCTGAGTTATCAGCATCGCTGAATGAATTGCCGTTCAGTTAGAGCCAGGTCCATGGAGATGAATGCATCCGGTCACATGTAGCCTAGCTGTGCCTTCTCTATCGGTCTTTTTTATGCTCAGATCCGGGGTACCGCACCCATCTGAGAGGAAAGGAGAGCACTGTAACATGCGCTGATGTTTTTCCCCAAACCAGCTCTTTTACACAATCACTGGACTGAGTGTGGGAGAGAAGAGCAGCCATCTTAAATTCAGCCACATCACAGTAGCTCCCAATGTACAGCCTTCGCACACCGGTCTCTGCTACTCTCTCCAAACCATCTCAACCTTCCATTACATTACATTACATTACAGGCATTTAGCAGACGCTCTTATTCAGAGCGACTTACACAACTTCTTATTACATTTTATCCATTCATACAGCTGGATATATACTGAAGCAATTCAGGTTAAGTACTTTGCTCAAGGCTACAACGGCAGTGTCCTACCTGGGAATAGAACCTGCAACCTTTCAGTTACAAGCCCAGTTCTTTTAACCATTATACTACATTATACTATACCTTCCCATCTCTTGACCATGCCTGTCCTCTGTGATGTTAAGCCTGCATATAAGACTAGTGGTCAAATAAATAATACCTACACATGCAGTCATGAAACAGGAGCTGCACCTAATTCACAAGCTTCTCTTTTCCTAATTTGTTCTCATGCGAGCTGGCCTTTCCCTCTTGTAGAGAGTCACGTGACTTCAATAGCAGCAGACAAACTGTCAAGCCAGGAGCAGCGGTGTCAGATTATATTATACAATGCTGGGGGCGTGTTCATCCTGGGACTTTAGGCCGCTGACATGGTGTGAAAGCGCTTAATGGTAATGTAAATTGTGGCGAGTCTGCACTAGCTTGGGGCAAGGAAGGAGATGGCCATGCAGAAAGAGATCTAATCAAGTCTCGGGTTAGGGAAAAAAAACATTTCAATCATGCAAAATAGAGATCCAAAAGGTATATCAATGCCACAGTGGAGTTATTATTAATTCATTCATTTGAATTGAAATGTATTATAAATTTTGAAGGATTCAAGTATTATTGATTTCGAAACATTGCTGCACCTTGACCAGTCAGGCCAATGAAGCATACCTTGAGAGAGAGAGAGAGAGAGAGATGGAAAAAGAGAAATATCATTGGGTCGATGGGTGCAGAGTGGATGCTGATAGAGGAATAAAGAAAGAGGAAAGGTTAAAAGAAAAAATTATTTACCTCTGCATGCTGGGAAAGAGAGAGAGAGACAATAAATACATAAATAAGCCCAAAATAATTTATTGATATTTTTATACCTATGCCGGTTTACAGGAAAATATTGGAATTGCAGTCAGAATGATGTATAATCTATTGTTACTGCAGTGACAGTTTAACATTCGGCCTTTCAATGAATATGTAAGGATCTCTGGAGCAGAGCCTCTCTCTCACTTAAATTCTAATCCAAGTTGCTTTATTGGCAGAAAATACATATGTATGTATTGCCAAAGCATACAAAAATCACTTAAAATACATGTGTGCAGTAAAATAAAAATGTTAATGAATATTCTCAGAACAAGAAACAACAACAATTTATAAGATAATAATAACAATTTAATAATTGAATGATCGCTCTCTCTATCTCTCTCTATCTCTATCTCTATCTCTCTCTCTCTCTGGTTTGTATGCTAATCGAGTCCAAGCTGCTAAAATCACAGAACCAAAAAACTTAGGTAATTTTTCCTGGAAAATGCAATAATGACCAAAAAACAGTGAAGTGAATGGGCACTGGCTTTTTAATGAGGAACAGCATGTCACAGTTGGATAGCATGGCTGCTGCCATTAGCTCAGTTATCATCACTTTTCACAGCGCTACCCTGAGGCAACATTTGGGCAATTTTGAATATTATAAAAACACATCTCCTGTAGTCTTAACAGCACTTATCCATCCATTAGCAATAAAATGCTTTTTTCTTGGCTATTTGCAGAGGTCACTAATCGACGCTGGATGTTCACATCTGAGTGAAAAAATCGTTTGCTTTTGTGTTTTTTTTGTGTGCTTTTTGTGAATAAATGTCAAACATTGTGCTTTCACATTTGCCTTTGGTAGAAAGCTTAATTAGCATTAATTCATGTAGCTGAATGGTTTGCAAACCCTCCAGAATCTCAGTGTTCCGCTTTATGACATCATAACCGCTGAGATTAATGGGAGGGTACAATTAAACACCTCGGCCAATCAGGCTCCAGGCACAGACTGACTGTGACATTATTAATTAAGCGCCGAGCCACGGGGAAAGCTGGACATCACGCTGCGTACCTGGACTCAGAACACAGCCGGATTTCTCCTCAAGCGCTTTATCCAGCTCCTCCTGTGACAATACGAGCCATGCTGAGGGAACCGTTTGGCCGTTTTGTTTAATTAAGTCGACCTGTCTGCCGACGAGTCTTCTGGGGAGGCCACAGAAGGGGCAGCTCGCCATTTTACTGTGAGATGAGGGTCAGAGGTCGTGGGCAGTTTGACGCAATGAGGCTTAGCGAGTGTTTCCGGCGATTTCTCGGCTGTCGGGAAATGTTAGATTACCCATGCTGGGGGTGAGGAAAAGACATAGCTGGGTATTATCAACCATTATGCCCATTATCTGGGATTATTTTGCTGGCTTTCTCTATTCATGTGTCCCCAAGGGGTGCGTTGGGGTCCGGACACAGGAGAGAGAGGGGTGGAGGTCCCTCATTTATGTCCGGGGGGGAGCGGGGCAGGTCCTAGGGCTCTGTGAGGGAACGCTCTGGATTCTGTGAGGGAACGCTCTGGATTCTGGGGTCTCTGTGTTCGCTGTTGAAGACGAAGGGGGTTAATTTTGGTGATTTTGTAACATTGAGCGAAAGTCGTTCTTGATAAGAGTGACGTGAATGGGTTTTTATATCTGGCTTTACTCAGAAGATTAAACTGAGACCTTCGCAGTCTTGTACATGAAGAAGTGCATTTTCAATCTCTGTAGTTTGTCTGTGCTGCATTACTCCAGACAAGAGTATGAGCAATGTGAGAGAGATCATTAGGTTGGAAATAAAACAGTGGCTAAGATAGGAAGACAGAAATAAAGTGTGAAATGGATGTAGCCCATTGCGAACTGGGCCAAGGTTTGGTTTGAAAGGGGAAACTCTCCAGTGCACTTGAGTGTGCAGAAATATCTTTGGTTCATAATACATAATGGTCATGACCTGAAAAAGGCCTGCATGTTCATCTCCTGCAGGCATTTTACAAACCCCGGCTGATTGTTTTTCAGTTCTAACAGCCCCGCTCAGTTTTTTGTGGTGCTGCAAAGTTAGATGGATGTCAGATACAAGGGTTGAATTGAGGTCAAACGCCTCATCCAGTCCAGTCTGGTACAATCCAGGTTAATCCAGACCAGCCCTGTTGGATCCGGACCCACGGCGATAGTTCTGACACGGTGCTAACACGCTCTGCTCTTGTCGTCTCTTCACAGCGGGAACGACGTACATTTTTGGGCGAGATGGCGGGCTGATCGTGTACACGTGGCCGCCGAACGACCGGCCGAGCACGCGGGCGGACCGGCTGGCCATTGGCTTCAGCACGCAGCTGAAGGAGGCAGTGCTGGTGCGGGTGGACAGCTCCTCGGGGCTCGGCGACTACCTGGAACTGCACATCGTGAGTCCCGCCCACTTTACCGCCGTACTGACCCCCACACATGCTCCCTGCAGCCATGCATGGAGAGAACCATGATGATGATGATGATGAAGAGGATGATGATATACAGTATGTGTTGGCCACCCAGCACCAAGACCCTGTTTTCATAACAGCCTGTTTGCTCAGAACAAACAGAACACAGAAACATCGCATGCAGAATTCTCTCACACACACACACACACACACCAAGAACATATGCTTTTGCGTGCATATAAATATTTACACTACATTATGCATCCAATTACTGCTCACAGAAGCATATACATGTACAGATCTCCATATACTGCACATGAACACACAGCTACAGCTAAAGTGGTGTCAGGTGTGTTTTTATATGTCTGTCACCACTTTCCTCGCATACTCACACACACACACACACACACACACACGTACATGCACACACACACACACACACACACACACACATACATGCACACACACACACACACAAACACACACACATGCACATATACACACACAAGCGCACACATGCGCACACAAGCACACACACACACACACACACAAGCACACACACACACACAAACACACATACAGACATGCACACACACACAGGCTTCTGTCATTAACCTCTCCTCTCCTGCCATTTTCAACGCTATGGCAGTGCGGAGCCTGCGTTCTCAACACAAGAATGAGTAATCAGCATCTGAGGGATAGAAAAAGAGCAGAGTAGAGATAGCTAGGTGAGGAGGTGGTGGTGGTGTGGTGCTGAGTGTAGAGAAGGCACAGGATCAGGTCTTACTCACAGGTCTCTGGCTTCTGTGGCTGTAGAGACTCAGAGCCAATCAGGACTGACAGCCACTGAATCAGACCTGCAGTGCTTTGCATGGCAACTTCCTCTCTGACTACCACTCTCTCTGTACTTTTTTATCTTTCTCTGTCCCACTCTATCGCTCTCTGCACCTCTGTATTATTTTTCTGTACTTGCTTGGTAATTTGCTTGGTACCTTCTATCTTTCTCTGTCCCTCTCTATCGCTCTTTTTGTACCCCTTTATATTTGTGTTTCTCTGTGTGACTCTCTTTGTACCCCTCTCTCTCTGTCCCTCTCTACTACTCTCTCGGGGCCCAACTGCCGATGAATGTTTCCTTGTCCCTCTCTGTCTATCACTCTTTTTGTACCCCTCTATCTTTCTCTGTTTGTGCTATACTTTCTCTTCATCCCTCTTTCTCTGCCTCTGATAATTCAGTTCAGTTCACTGGGGATTTTTTTAACAGGACAAACCAAAGCCACGCTGCACTCACACTGAAGCACATTATGAAATGTGACTATTTTAAAGTTACAAAGTAAATAAATATTCCAATGTTGAAAATGCAAAAAAAGTCACTGGGTGGTTGGGTGAAAAAAAGAGGGAAAAAAGCATAAAAACTCCAGACAGAGTACAAAGTCCCCATTACATGGACTTCAACCCTGAGTTATATTGTAGAAACAGGATTATAGTGTCCTCGGCCTGCTACAATAGGGATACTGAGTTTAGCCTTTGATCCTTTGGAGAATTGCTGGGTTTTAAGGCACATCAGGAATGAAAGGGCTCTTTGTGGGGTAGGCCCTCAGCCACAGGTCCAGTTCTCTGGCAAGGAGGAGGAGGAGGAGGAGAGGAGGAGGAGGGGGAGACTGGGGAGACTGAGTGTTTTTCTTTTTTTCAGTCCAGTTCTCCCGTTCCCATGCATAACACATAAGCAGCATCTTCAGCAGTGTTTGCACAAATATGTGTACATGGGTGTATGTGTACATGGGTATATGTATGTGTGTGTGTGTGTGTGTGTGTGTGTATGTGTGTTTGCACTCGATTAGAATCTCAGTATTTACTTTTTTCTCAGCCTGCTATATGCCTCTCTAATCTCAGACTCCCATTTTCTCAATGACATGAAGCCGCACTGAGGCTTGAAGGACGCCATCGTGGCTTTCTCCCTAACAGCTGAATTTAGCCAGTAATGTGTTGAGATGATGACTTAAACGCCCCTCAAAGCCTCCACTCTCTCTCTCTGTCTCGCTCTCTCTTTCACTCTCTCTCTCTTTCCCTCTATCTCTCTCTCTCTCTCTCTCTTTCTATATATCTATATCTCTGTCTCTGTCTCTCTCTCTCTCTTTCCCTCTTTCTCCCCCTATCCCTCTCTCTCCCTTCCCCTCTCTCTCTAGAGGGGTCATACAAATGTATCTGTCTATTCACCAAATCCTCTTTTATAATCATTTGAGTTGCATTGGAATCAGGAATTTATGTATTATTTTTTTTAGTTGCACTACTGTAGTTTCCCCCTCATTCTGTGTCATTAAATGAAATAGTTTATATGGAATTCAATCTGTCAGAAGCCATTTGACAATAATTGAATTAAGCTTTCTTGTGGTATATAAGATATAAGATTGATTTGATTGTATGATTTATTTATGATGAATTGTGTAGGTTTCATTGTAACAATGAAGCTCACGTGATTTAACCCCCCTCACTCACAGTCACACTCATAACAGTGTCATTAGCACACATTTGATTAGCACCGCTATAAATATAATTGCCATTATATCTGGAAGTTCTATTCATGCCCATATTCATGATAATATTATGCACACTGAGAAAATGTAAAATGTAATGATCCATACATGAGCGTAGCCCGGGTTTCTCATGACGAACGCTGCCTCTCTTCTTTTATGATGTTGTGAAATGCATATTCATCACAGAGACCCCCAGCCATCCTCGTGGATCTGTGTGAGACACATAATGTAATGATGTTCAGACTCGCAGTCTAAAATACACGTTGTTTCATTATTAGTCAGACGTGGCTGACACATCAGTCCCTGCGAGACGGGAGAACGCTGTGCTGTGCTTTACTTGTGATTCAGCTGGATGCTGCTTCGAGCGTTGTTAAGGTGGCCAGGGCCTGGTTACTTCTGTGTTGCAGGTGGCGTGGGATTGGTCCCACACCTCCATTCACCACAGAAATACAAAGTGGTCCCCAATAACAGTGTTCTATCTTTCCAGGCTGTTGTTAATAATAATAATAATAATAAAATTTTTTAAAAAAATTAAAAAATTTAAATGTGCTCAAGTAAAAAACAGTGAAAACAACACAAAAAAAAACAAAACATCTAAAAAAAAAAAAAAAAAAAAAAAAAAAACAAACAACATTACAAACAAACAACCTTTTTAAAAAGGTTTTTTTTTTTTTTTCTTTTTAAAAGCATCTTTCCTCTTTGTTCTCCCCTGAGGTGGTCAGGGATGGTCAGGGACAGGAGGGCAGCGGCGGCGCAAAAGGCGGCGGGGCGCGCGGCGCCCGTAGTAGCGTTAGCTGGGGGGGGGGAGGAGGGGAGCTGGGAGCCCTGTCCAGAGCGTGGGTGGGTGTGTGGGGGTGGGGGGGTGAGTAGTTCTTTGAGGTAGAGGGGGGCATTACCATGGAGGCACTGGTGGGACAGCAGGGAGACTTTGTATTCAATCCTGAATGAGACAGGAAGCCATTCCGTTAACAAGCGAAGGATGCAAAGGGTGAATGAGACAGTCGGCAGACCCCTACTCTAAAAGGCACAACACACGGTGCTATGGAGAAACACATAGAGAGAGAGAGAGAGAGAGAGAGAGAGAGAGAGAGAGAGAGCGCGAGAGAGAGAGAGAGAGAGAGAGAGAGAGAGAGAGAGATTCTTCTTAGTTTTCTCAAAGGTGAAAATGGTTTTCGCTGTTGTTTTAATATGATTGGGCACTTTGTGTGTGTGTGTGTGCGCGCACGTGGGCATGACCATATTTAACAGTTGTGCTGTTTTCAGGGCACATTTACACATCCACAAATGGGTTTATTGTGCAGCGATTAACATGTATAAAATGATTGGCTGAGAGCATTATTTCCCTGCTTGCTCTGGTAGTAAGCTTAGCTGGCACTGGCGTGGCTGCATCCATCTATAAGAAACAGTGTAATCGGGTGAAAAAAGTAAAGTTTTCTGTTTTCAAAGAAATTTAACAAAAAAATGAAGCGCAAAAAAAAAAAAAGAATGAATCAGTGATGAATTGAATTTGGTACATGATGTCATTGTCGGTGGTTATTTATTCCTCCGGAAGGATCCAGGGAGCGCTGTAATTTGCGTGTCAGGGCGCAATCTGCACGCAGCCTCAGGCCCGGGGGCGGGGGTGTTCTGGGGCCTGGGGACGTGTGGCTTGTTTTGTACCATCAGTCAGACTCAGCAGAGAGGTGTGGTGCTGCTGGGAGAGCCTATTTCCCATCCTCTAATTACCAAAAAAACACAACTGATGCAGGCACTCACCAGCTAAGATAGGGTTTCTCACAAGTTCATATATTGTGGAAAGTGGAGAATGACATAATGACTTCACAGGAGCGCGGGTGGCTCCCCTGGCCCCACTGTAGTCTGTCTGAATGGAGGGTCTGCTGGTGGTTGAACACGTCTCTAATTCCATCCCATCTCTTTCTGTTTGCGTCCTCGTAATGCTATATATGTCTGAAGCACAGATTTGAGCCGCTTAGAGGGTCGTTGTAGGGTGTGTATGTGTGCGCATGTGTGTTTTTGACCTCATATATGAGCCTTTACATGAGAGTGCATACCTGCATGCTTGTACATGCACTTGTGTGTGTGTGAATGTGTGTGTTTGTGTGCATGTGTGTGTGTGTGTGCATGCATGTGTGTGCATGTGTGTGTGTGTGCATGTGTGTGCATGCATGTGTGTCTGTGTATGTGTATGCATGTGTGTGTGTGTGCGCGTGTGTGTGCTTCTGTTCCTGCATTTGAAAGCCCATTAATATGTGCTGTTGTTAAGATGAATAGATAAAGTGCGTGTGTGTGCATGCATCTGTGTGCATGTGTGTGCATGTGTGTGCATGTGTGTGTGTGTGTGTGTGTATTAGTGTCTGTGTTCCGTGCTTCTGTTCCTGCATTTGAAAGCCCATTAATATGTGCTGTTGTTAAGATGAATAGATAAAGTGCATGTGTGTGCATGCATCTGTGTGCATGTGTGTGCGTGTGTGTGTGTGTGTGTGTATTAGTGTCTGTGTTCCGTGCTTCTGTACCTGCATTTGAGAGCCCATTATTCCGTGCTGTTGTTAAGATGATTGATGTTAAGTCAGAGACTCAGAGGCAGTGCTGGTCTCTCCTGGGTAAAGTCCATGTCACGCAAACTCCCCCTGTTGCTGCTTGAGCAGCACCTTCCATAGATACGTGTTTGGCGTATTGTGTTCCACCGTCAGAAGAGCACTTTGTTTCACACCAGGCTAGCACGCGATTCCCATGGTGCCCCCTCCCTCCTGCAAACATGAGCTCTTTCTAATTTTCCAGCTTTGTCACGAGATAAGGACCGGGGAATTTCCATGTTACCTTCGTCACCTTATAACCCATACCATAGAATGAACTGATCCAAGTAGCAGAGATAGCTGCTACCATAGAATAACAGTTTCAGGCACTCGGGACGCAGAAATTATCTGCCATATACAAGCCATTTCAAAGGATTTCCAGGTGGTGTATAACCCTGTAAGTGCTTTGAATATAACTGTAGCTAATTTGTGTGCAAATAAGTAAATTTTCTTACAACAGCACTGAAGGAGAGACTTGTGAAGTACACTTTATATAAGGCATCATAGCACTCACAAATATATAATTTAGGAATGCAAAAAAAATAAACACATTAAAAGCATTGAATAAAAAGAGTCTTCATAGCTCACTCTTTTCTCCTGCTCAGTTGCATCTGGTATCAACCAAAGTGCCATAAAACACCACAAACAGCGGTTCCCCACGCTGGGCCAGAGAAACACCGGCGGCATGTAGCAGCATTGGCTCACTGCCATTGCTGAAAGATTTTGGCTTGATGTCTGCATTGACTGTGTTTTCGCTCAGCAGTCCCAGATAGGTCATTTTACTGACAAAATGAATAGGTTGTAATATGCATGATTTTTTTTTTCTCTCTAAAACCCTTTTTTTTAAATTAATTGAATTATTATTATTTTATTTTTTTTAAACGTTGTTTTCAGATGAGCATTGACTGATTCATAGGGAGTCCCTCATTCTTTTTTTTTCTTGTTTCAAAGTGTTGGAGATAACTGTCCATATTCTTATTTATAGACTAAGGCAAAGCACAGTTATGTAATGCCCAGCATGAGGGAACAAGATGTAATGTATGATTCAGTGTTACAAATTCCAACATGCACAATGAGAAGGAAGAAAAAAGACCACATTATTGAATAATAAGTGCAAATATTACTAATACTAAATCCACTTGCACTTTTAATTTGGTCTGGACTTTATTATCATCTAATGCGAACTGCTTGTTCACTTAATACGATAATAAATAATGTAATCCATGACTGTTATAATGAATATAATTATATACGATAACATAATTATATACGTTTTCATATATCATTTACAAATTGTGATCCTGTTTCTGTGCGAATAGTGTACTATGTCAATTTGCAGGAGTAATTGTGCATAAGCAGTTGTTGACTTTGTATTAACCCCCCGCACTATCATTATAAGCCAGAGGTCTGTGTGTGCTGAGGTCTTGGTAGTACAGACGTCTCAGTTAGTGAAGGGGGTAGATGCAGAAAGCCCTTCTATTTGACCGATATACCTGACCTGAGAGTGCAGTGACTGCAATGAGAATTAAACCTCATCATTCCCCCATCGCGAGGTCCAAGTATGCAGGAATTATCATCATTCATCTTTCACTTCTAATCATTTCTACATTTACTCAAGCTCTGAGCCACTAGAGAGCTAAGTGGTCTGGGAGGGATGGAGGAAGAGAGAGAGAGAGGAGGAGGGGGGGAGGGAATGAGAGAGAAAGAAGAGACAGCGGGGAGATATCTGGGAGAGTAAGGGAGGAAGAGGGTGGAAGGAGAGCAGGGGGGGGAGAGAGAGAGTGCGAGAGAGAGAGAGAGAGAGAGAGAGAGGAGGTCCCGCCTTTATTAGTGTGACAGGACATCATCAGTAACATGTCATTTACAATGCAACACATCTATAACTTACAATTCACGGAACAGTGAGCACAATTGCCCTCCCAGTGCCTAACACGGAGTAGATTTAATTTATTTTCTCAATGGCATCGCAGCAAGCGTGTTCATTTTGCCAGGGTCAAAAGGGTAAGGACATAAGAGGAATTAGATTACTATCCACAGCCGCGCTTCCCTGTCACTTCCTGTTTAGACGATTTCTCAGCGACGTCACCCTCCCAGTTGGCCTGCACGATTGATGATAAAATAGAGATTTTGCTCTTTACCTTCCAGACCTGACCAATGGAGTACCTATATAATGGTATGAAATGTGGTTTTGTTCTGGACATGTGCATTGAGCAAAGCCTAGTACTGAGACATATTTGCCTTGTCTAAGCATTTGTTTAGTGCAGAAAGCTTACTGTCTCTGAACGGTGATGCAACGTTGCAGCTGTGTTATTGTGCAGATGAACCGTCATGGCAACATCACTTCCCTGCACTCTTTCCTTCTGTTCCACTGTGGTCAGTCCGCAGTAAGATGAGCCCCTGGTGTACATCCGCCAGTCACACGCAGGGCTGCAACTCTGTTGAAAATATATTTGATATGCTGTTCCATATCTTTACAATGGTATGCAACAGTATTGTAAAGCTCTTTGTTTGTTCAGATAACATGCACTAATTTCAAATCCAGTAGGTAGTTTTCTAACCTACTTAAGGATATGGAACCATCATATAAAACCCAGAGAGTGTTTCTTCTGCTCTTCTTGGCTACAAAAACCATGTTTTGTTGTTACTTGTTTAAAACTTAAATGCAAACACAGCCTCCAAGAACTGAGGTAATATCGTCTACTATTTGTACACTAAGCTAGTTTGTGTCTTATTTAAATGTACATCTCACATTGTATCAGTGCTGTAGCCTTGTGCTAGCAGCTGGCTGAGGCATGATGAGCTTTATCATACCTGCACGGTGTCAGGCACAGAGAAGAAGGAATTTCAGAAGACTATGCTCCCTTTTAACTCGTACTTGAGTGGTTAAAGCATCTGCATTTCAGTGGCCTTTTAATGGTTTACTTGGTCTTTCGATGTTCTTATGGAGGATGGAGAGGGAAAACACCTGCCTTTTTGCAGGTATTTAGAAAATCTGATGCCACTCATCTACTAGTCATTCATGAGAGAGGACTGATGCCAAGCGATGATATCTGCACATAAAATGTGTGTGGGAGGAAACTGAGATTTCATCACTGTCAAACATGCATTCCAGTAATCGCACATCGCAAACCACCAAAGAATGGAACAGAGTATTAAATTGCAGGTTTATTGAATATGTATAAGCTTTGTCTAATACTGCAGCTTCACAGCTGAGAAATCTCTCTTGTGGGATACAGACTCTGGCTGCTATTGAACGATGTGGAACCCTGTGTGTGTGGAGTTCTGTATCAGTCTTCAGAGAGCCATGAAAAAGCAGCCATGAATGGGAAGTAGACAATGAGGATGTAATTATTAAAAGGCATTCAGATACAAAGAGTCATTCATGCCACATGAAGGTCATCATTTGGACTCCAAAGGGACTCTGTTATCACATTACCATGTACGATATATCTTTGCTTAGCGCTCACTCTTATCCAGTGCTGGGGAGTAGTTTAACTACATGTAGTTCAATTATTAGGTTAATTACATTTTGCTCTAGTTTCCTGGTAGTTAAACTACATTCAAATTTGTGTAGCAGTTGTTGTAAATTCATTTTGAGGTGTAGTTAATTACAGGAACTGCCAACTTTATTTTTTTTTCCAACAAAATACCGCCTGCTCTCTCTGTTTTTCCGCTAACCGGGGTTGTGAGAAGCACTCCGCTCCACTATAGTTGTCAATGGTCAACTGCCAATTGCCACACATTGCTGATTCTCCCTACTGAGCTGCGTAGCGGTCTACCCTGTGTGCACAGAGAAGGCATTGTCACACACGTGGCACGTCTGCGGAACACGATAATGATAATATTCTTAGAGTAATTGTAGTTTCACAAGCTATATTTGTGTTTAGGGTAGCTTGGCTGTATTTCAACTGCATTCAGTGTGAAGTAATTGGTAGTTCGTACAACTGTATGCTTTCAAAGTTGTTTCCCCAGCACTGCTCTTATCTAGGGCAGGTTATACAGCTTGCAAAATCCATTTATACAGCTGGATATTTACTGAATAAGGGTACAGCTGCACTGATCCACCTGGATTTGAACCGGTAACCTCTGAAATACAAGCTAAGCTCCTCAGTACATGGCAATAGAGACAATACATGTTGTTGTTGTGCTAAAGCAAAGAGGTGTACTTGCTATACTTTTTAGGTGCAGTGGCAAGGTTTATCTTTAAGGGGATTAGCCCTGTAGCAGATTTGAAACGTGAATAATATTCTCAGGACTATTATACCATTGAGCGTGGTATATAACCAAGATTGTATCAACATGTGTAAAATGCTGTACACTATTGATTATAAGGAACTCTGAGGTACTCTGAGTATATATTTTGTTGCTGTGTATAGTTTGATTGTTGTTTCAGTCTTGTAGCCACATGGCCTCTGATGCATGTGGTGTGCACATACAGTGAGCACCATAATTCATTGAACGGTGACACATTTTTAGTTATTTTGGTTCTGTACTCTAGCACTTTGAGTTTGAAAGGATACTATGACAATGAGGCTGAAGTGCAGTCTGTCAGCTTTAATTTGAAGGTATTTTTATCCATATTGGATGAACCGTTTAAAAATGATAGAATTATATAACTTTTTGTATCCCCTATTTTCAGGCATCAAAAAATATTGGACAGTTTAACATAATGTAGAATCAAGTCTAATATCAAAAGGCTCTTGATATCTCATTTTCTGGTACTGTTACAAGTGATACTATAACTTATCTGAATTTGAATGGATCTCTATGAGAATTGGGGGGTGGGACTAGATTTAGCTGTAAATTATGCTGGAACCGTATGGAATACATGGTTGGCAAAATTACTAAGAATAATGTGTCACTTTCCAATTAATTATGGTGCTCACTGTATGTACACACACTCACTTGCTCATTCATCAGAAACACACACACACAGTACACACACATGCAAACGCTTCTTTTTCCAGGAGTGTTTGGAGGAGAGTGCAGCAACTGTGCTTCGTCAACTACCACAAATGGTACAGTGGTGCATTGTGGGACACGCTCTCCTTTTTGTGGTAACTGCAGTTGCTGGCTTCATCTGGTCCATTTTTTATTTTTCCACTTAATTATTCCTCGGGGGCACAGTGTGTGTCCAGCTGCGTCTGCCGTTCTGAAGGAGCTTTGGGGGGGGGGGGGGGGGACTGAGAGAGACAGCCACAGAATTGCTACCACGGCGATGCAGGGGGAGAGGAACAAAAGGCCATTTTCCCCAGGATGAGACTGGAATTACTCACATATATCTCGGGCAAAGACTAATCTTGCAGCTTGTTATTCATCTAATTGTTGCCCATGCCCTGTCTTGTCACCCACAGCCGCGTGTGTGCATTGATGCACAAAATATTTATCTGCTTGTTTTCCGTTCTTTATTTATTTTTTCAACTGAACAACTTAATTAAATTTGAGCCAGTGTTGCTCACAAACGGTCTTTATTTCCTCAAAGGGCTTTTTTAAATATGCGGCACATGCATACATGCATGCTGTTTTTAATTATATTTTCAGAAGGATATTTTCTTGGACCTCTTGGGAGAGCTCTCTACATGCACCTGTCTGCCCATTTATTTATTTATTTATTTAATGTATTTGTATTTTTTTTTGCAGTAGGAAATTAGTCATAAAAGGCAATGTATATACCCTGGACTCTGATACTGTTACAATAATTCCTATTTCCTAAAACAACATTGTCTCATATTAACCCTATATAAGGATAGGAAATGAGAGGAAAAAAACACATATGGTATCAGTGGAGGTTAAAAAAAGCAAACACAAAACGAATGGATGAAACGAGATCTGTTTTTTAATGGTACAAGTATAACCACATTCGGCTTCATCAGCAAAAATGTCCATCTGATTTTGTTACTTTTATGAATTATAGACTTCATGACCTCCGTGTTTCGCTGGACCTACTAATCAATAGTTTCAGGACCTGCTCGAGGGCAAGAAAGGTGTTTTTTAGAGCGTGTTGTACAGAAATTCAGTTGAATAAAATTACAAATGCCATACTTAGCACTTTTTAAAAATGTGATATTAGTTTGATGCCGGCTATTGATCGGAAACCTCTCTGTGCCGCCATTAGCTCATTACTGCTCCCGGATTGGGAGGGGGTGTCTCTTGGGTGTGATACGGTAATCACCCTACCGCCAGCACAATGAGGGACACATGCATTTTCACAGGGAGTCCAGTCAACTGGAAAAACATTGTTAATGGGGTTTAATTTGAATGTGTGTGCGAGAGAGAGAGAGAGAGTGTGTGTGTGAGAGAGAGAGAGAAAGTGGGGGGGGGGGGGGGGGAGACAGTGAGAGAGAGAGTGAGAGAGAGATAGGGATGCGATTTCCAGCTAAATAATAAGTCAATTTTGCAGGCTATGAGAAGGGATCTGTCCCCTCCCCAGAAATCCGTTTACATATCTGCAGAAACCGAACGCAACGTCCCCTTCTCACACTAAAATAAGCATTACTCATTGTCTTGTATGTTATTAGTGTTGTTAGCGTTGTACGAAGTCGTCCGTTAAAGATCAGCAGTGCAGTCTGTGGAACAGTGAATAATGCCACACATCTGTGTCTCTACTGCAGATAGAATGACGGTTAAGTGAAATACACATATTGTTTTTTTTTTATTTAGGGCTTTTCAACTTTATTGGACAGCACAGTGTAGAAAGACAGGAAGAATGGGAGCGAGAGAGAGGGAGAGTTTCAGCTTTATTGGACAGCACAGTGTAGAAAGACAGGAAGAATGGGAGCGAGAGAGAGGGAGAGTTTCAGCTTTATTGGACAGCACAGTGTAGAAAGACAGGAAGAATGGGAGCGAGAGAGAGGAAAAGACATGCTTTATTGGACAGCACAGTGTAGAAAGACAGGAAGAATGGGAGCGAGAGAGAGGGAGAGTTTCAGCTTTATTGGACAGCACAGTGTAGAGAGACAGGAAGAATGTGAGCGAGAGAGAGGAAAAGACAAAGGTTGCGCGGCCGGATTGGAAACCGCTGACGTCGCATGTGGGCAGTGCTCTTACAGGCTACGCCACGAGACGCCCCCACACATATTGTTTTTTGACTTAGTTATATGAACATGGCTACATAGACTAGCCACTAATCTGCACTAAACAATAAACATTACCATAGTGATGTTTCATTTGAGATATTGAATATACATCAGCTCTTTTGGACTCATCGGAGGCTGTTATTTTGTAAAATGTGTGCATGAATGGTTATTCTAAGCTGAATAAATCTAATAACTGTAACGTATCTTCCTAAGGAGTAAAATTACAAACGATTGTTTCCAGTGCACCTTGTAAGCAGTGAGACTAATGAATGTATCTATGATGGGAATCAGCCCCCTCCTTTTGTTTCACTCCAAGCACAGAACAAATACTGCATCTGCAGTAATTAAAGCCACACTAAGGCTGCATCTCTCTCTCTTCTTTCCCCCTTCTCTGTGAATCTAAGACTCTCTTTCTGTGAATATAAGACTCTCTCCCTGTGAATCTAAGACTCTCTCTCTGTGAATCTAAGACTCTCTCCCTGTGAATCTAAGACTCTCTCACTGTGAATCTAAGACTCTCTTTATGTGAATATAAGGCTCCTGTCTCTGTGAATCTAAGGCTCCTCTTTCTGTGAATCTAAGGCTCATTTTCTGTGAATCTAAGACTCCTCTTTCTGTGAATCTAAGGCTCATTTTCTGTGAATCTAAGACTCTCTTTCTGTGAATATAAGGCTCTCTCCCTGTGAATCTAAGACTCTCTCCCTGTGAATCTAAGACTCTCTTTCTGTGAATATAAGGCTCCTGTCTCTGTGAATCTAAGACTCTCTGTGAATATAAGGCTCCGCTCTGTGAATCTAAGACTCATCTCTCTGTGATTCTAAGGGTCCTCTCTCTGTGAATCTAAAACTCCTCTCTCTGTGAATCGAAGACTCTCTCTCTGTGAATCTAAGACTCTCTCTTTGCGAATCTATGGCTCATCTTTCTGTGAATCTAAGACTCTCTTTCTGTGAATATAAGTCTCTCTCTCTGTGAATCTAAGACTCTCTGTGAATATAAGGCTCCGCTCTGTGAATCTAAGACTCATCTCTCTGTGATTCTAAGGGTCCTCTCTCTGTGAATCTAAAACTCCTCTCTCTGTGAATCGAAGACTCTCTCTCTGTGAATCTAAGACTCTCTCTTTGCGAATCTATGGCTCATCTTTCTGTGAATCTAAGACTCTCTTTCTGTGAATATAAGTCTCTCTCTCTGTGAATCTAAGACTCTCTGTGAATATAAGGCTCCGCTCTGTGAATCTAAGACTCATCTCTCTGTGATTCTAAGGGTCCTCTCTCTGTGAATCTAAAACTCCTCTCTCTGTGAATCGAAGACTCTCTCTCTGTGAATCTAAGACTCTCTCTTTGCGAATCTATGGCTCATCTTTCTGTGAATCTAAGGCTCCTCTCCCTGTGAATCTAAGGCTGAAGGAAGCATAAGTGTCCCCTCTTCACCTCCATACAAGAGATAGACTCATGGACTCCTGACCCTGTCTACACTTTAAGACTCAGGTCCTCTGCTTTGGTCCTGGAAGGCCGCAGGGTCTGCCTTAAAAGCAGGATTCAGGTTAGACCTCTGAAAGCAGGTAAGGGGAATTAACTGTGTAATCAGCTGCTTTAAGTGATTATGTGCTATGTAACAATGAACACCAGCATACCATGTAGCTCTCCAGGGCCTGGTTGGGTTATACCTTCTTTAGCCAAATAATGCTTGCACCCCACATAAAACTAAAGGCTAAGTAACAGGGTATTACTAATATACGGGTAATATTGGAGCAGTTTGGATTGCCTGCAGCAATAAGCATCCTTGTCCCAAGCACTGCTGTCCATCACTAAATCAGTTCAGGTCCTTTGTGTACTCACTTGACTAGCCGTGTTATTACCTTTGCCACAATCACAGTGAGAAACGATGCTGTTATTTATATGACAGTATTACAGGTATCGAACCCCCTGTTTCTCGCCCCCATCCCCGCAGATCGATGAGCAGCAAGCCGGTCCATGTTCGCTTTTTTAATCCATACTCCCCTCCTCTGTAAACTTACCTTCAGAATGATTTCGCGGCGGGAGCAATTACGGAGATGCCAGACTTGGATTAATTGCATAATCGTTACCGCTTCATGAAATCTTAATAGAGGCTTCATAAAGTAGTTTGTAGGGAATGGTCATTTCAGCGTTAGAAAGGCCAATACCGTCTCTCCATCTCATACTAAAAAACAGGGGGTGGTGGGGCGGTGTGGGTGGGGGCCGCTGTCAGCGCGTATCTCAGGGGCGTCGTTCTGCTTGAAGTCTCCTCGCTGGTTTATGGGGGTTCCTATCACTGGCAGTTCTGAGCCTCTTGTGCGCTTCCGTCCTTTCTGATTGGCCGCCCCTCTGCAGAGGAAGTGACATACGCAGCATGCACCCTCAGCTTGGGAGAGCGAGCGCAGAACTTGGCCTGTTTGTGCTGCTGTTGTGCGTTAACTCTCCCCATCGATTACCGCTACGATTCAATTTCAGACTCATTAAGCGCAGTGCAGGTGAACTCGGGAGAGAGAGCGGGATGAACAATGCCTGTCGTTTAAAGCAGCCCGCGGCCATAAGGAAAATAGATACTGCTGACATTAACTAGAGAATGGAGGGAGGAGGCGGAGGGGTGGTGAGGAGGGAGGCAGGAGGGTGAAAAACAAAGGAGAGAGAGCGAGAGAGAGAGAGAACATAGGTGGAAGCCTGACCCATTGTGTGTATTGGCGTGCCGGGACGATGCAGCTCGGGAGAGAGGGGAAGCACTTTGTTAAAGCAGGGGCCATGGTGTCACATCCTGTCTGGGCACCCCGCAGGGCTCGTGGTGCATTGTGGGAGTTGAGGATGGGCACGGTCATGAACTCCTCACCTCGTCACCCCTTATCTGAACAGCCTTAAAGCTGTTATCATTTAGCACAAAGAGCCACTGCGCCATCTATCTCCGCCATCGCTATGATGATGTCTGACGGAAACGTAAAATACATTTTAAAAAGGCACTGCAGAGGGTGGATTTGTGTAGCTGTGCACGGTAATGCGATAACTGATAAACCCCAAGTCATGGAATGAGAAAGAAAAGGGAAGAGGAGAATAAAGGAGAAGAGGAATTTGTAAAGGTTAAAAGATTCTATTAAAAGCAGAAGCTGTGGAATACAGGACAGAAGATGAAAAAGGCCCCAAGCCTGGAGTGACAGGTGAGCAGCTCACTTGGAGTTCTAAGGCAATGGGACAACTGACAGGCAGGCAGCACTTCTCTCATCTAATTGGAGACTTTAACTTCCTTTACCCTGCAGTCCTCACACTTCTGCACATACTACACCCACCCACGCACATGCACGCACGCACACACAGTCACACACACACACTATGCACCACACACACGCTACACACCACTCACCAACACGCGCACACACATGCACCCACATTCACTACACACCACAAACACTCTCACACACACACACACACACACACACTATGCGCCACACACCACACGCTACACACCACTCACACACACACGCACACACATGCACCCACATTCACTACACACCACAAATACTCACAAACACACACACACACACACACACGCTACACACCACTCACACACACTATGCACCACACAAACACTCACACACACCCACACACACACACACTCTCACACACACGCACACGCACACGCACACACACACACACACTCACACACGCACACACGCACACACACACACACACATTCTCTCTCAGATCTCAGCTCTAGACTCTCTAGAGGCTTCAGAGGGAGCTGCAGTGACAGGTTTTCAGATGTGGTGATGCTGCCAGGCCTTGGCTGGCCAGCTGGTAGTGGCGGCCCCCAGGTCCCTGAGACACTCGGTGGCATTAACACCGCGGCGTTCCCCTGGCGTCGCTGGCGGGATCCGGCCGCCCTGCACCGGGAAACAAATGAAAATGGCGGGGGGGCGGGGGGTGTGCGGGGAAAAAAGCAGAGCAATTTGCCGCCCTGAAAGAGCCAAGCCGGGCTTCTCTCCGCCTCCCACCTGCCGCCACGATTCTTTGTCCCCTTTCCTTTGTTGTCTTTATTCCGCTTGGCGGACAGCGAGTAGAATCGCGCCGTGCCTTCATCTTCGCTTCCATGATCCTCCGCTGCATGCAATGTTTGGTGCCGGTGCCCGCGTAAAGAGGGCACACCTGCTCTCCCTCCGTGCCCTTGTGCGGGGCATTCATCATGCATCGGAAACGGACCGGCCCGGAGAGCGATGAGTCAGGAGGGCGGCCACACAATGCAAACGCAAGGAGGGCAGGCCATGCCCCCCGCTGGATGTCTTCATCCTTTCCCGTGTGTCAGACGGGCTCCTCCCTTCCTGTCGAAGGGGCTCTCATGTCATCATTTGAGAAGAGAGAGGGGACTCTAGCCCACATCACTTTTCTACCTCTTTCTGTGGTGTTTGAGCTTGTTTTAGAGTGTGAATGACAGCATGCGGGATGCTTATATCAGCAGAGTATCACCCAAGTGTGTGTGTGTGTGCGCGTGCAGGCACGTGTGTGTGTGCACTTGAACATACGTAAGTATGTGTGTGTGTGTGTGCGTCTGCTTGCGTGCATTTATGCATGTGTGTGTGTGTGTGTGTGTTAGTTCCTATGTGTGTCTGTGCTTTATAATTCTTCACTACAGGTGTCATAAAGTTAGATGACATTTGCAGCCAGACACATGAAGTGTACGAGTCCGAGGAGCTTGTACTGAGAGAGAGAATACATACCCTGCAGTGCGGAGACGGAGAGGCCGAGTGATAAAGCGAGAGAGTTATTGATAATGGATGAGATCGATGATAATAATGAAAGAACAATGATGAAATGCGGTGAATTAGTGGTCTGGGTCTCAGTGGGTTGCCATGGCGACAGGCCAGACTCTGTGGCAGGCTTACATCTTACTCTCCACATTTAATTAAAAATCCCCGCTCGAAGCGGAAGTGGCGAGGGCGCGGGGTTTTTTTTCGCCCAGAGGGGGGGGGACGAGGGTTTCGAAGAAGAAGGCCGCAGCGATATTTCCGAACAAAGACGATGCCGAAATACCGCCTTTTTTCCGAAGAGCGTGAACCTGGGGCCGCGAAACACCACGTTTGGTCATGTTGGCAGCTGCTGATCACAGACCCAAATACAGAGGAAGCGGTTTGTTTTTTCAGATTCAAAGCTGAAATATTGAGAAAGATTGGGCTGTGGAACAGGAAGACCCGTGGGAATGGCTTTGTTCTCTACGTTCTGTCTGTTGGCCCCCGGCGGTTCCTCAGCGCCTCTGATGTGCAGGCATTTGGTTTGTAAGGAACCCAAACATTGTCCTCCGGCAACACCCTCCCCCCCTCCACCACTCCACCACTCCCCTTTCTGTTGGGAGCACCTGGATTAATTTTTGGATAATGTTTTAAGTATAGCTGTGTAAGGTAGATTACTTGTCCAATCATACTTTTTGTTCCTACAATACAATTTATTTTGTTGGGTTAATATTCCACTTCGTGATTATAAATTGGACTCTATAAATGATAAATTGCCTTCTTGGTGAAAGCACATTTTTGTATTCCTGAGGGTAACGCTGATGTTTGCCACTGCTCTCCGTCGCTCTGGATAAGAACATCCGCCAAATGATTCTGCTGTAATGTAGTTAAGCATTTGTCCATTTTTGCCTGAACCTCAACTCTTTGGCATTTTGAGAACGGCCTTTAATGCTGCATGCTGATGGACCGAGACACACTTGGGATTTGTAGTTCATAAGGGTTCGTTCTCATAACCTTATGGCATGTTAGTTGGATGTTTATGGCACTATCACTAGGCGGATTACAAATGGCTAAAATGTCAAATCGGAAGGGGCTCCGTCAAGCGCGTGCGGACCCGGAGAAGGCAGTGAGACCGAGGCATTTACAGCCTGCCGTAGGAACGCAGGGACAAAAGAGACCTTCCACCTGCCGGGAAGCCACAAACGAGAAGAAGAGCATTTCCCCTGCCGCTCCTCATCCTTGGCACAAAGACAGACGCATACAGTACAACACATATTCCCACAGCTAGCCATGACAGAGGTTTGTGTTTCTCTTTTTAATAGTCAGACGTCCAGGAGAGACTGTGCGTCCCCCCTACTCCATTAAAATAACACCGACAATTAGGAGAAAGGAATGAAAACAGTGTGCTAGCATAAAATCATTTGAAGTTATCGGTCTCTGCCATTACTCATTTCCTCCTATTTCATGATCATCTTCACGCCGACAAAAAAGGCATCGTTATATGCACAATGCGTGTTGATAAGGTCGCTTAGTGAAAATCCTCACTGTGAACTTGTCAGTTATCATTAGGTTTTAGTCTTCAGTGACGTGTGCTGTTGTGAATTGGCGGAAGGAAAAATAACATAGAAATTTATATTATCTGAAGATACTTTAGTCTGGATGAGTTGGAATATTTTATTGCAGGTTTAACCATAATGGCATCCTATAAAAGAATGCAGTCTCATATCACATGTGATGCTCATATATTACTGATTGACCTGTTGTGTTATTTTTAAGACCAAATAATAATTAAAAAAAATGTTGTAAGCTAAATATGGGTTGCTTGTAGCAGTGGATCAATGAAATGATATAAATAACATCAATAAACGTTTAAATATCAAGTTGCATAGAGTAAAACGACAACATGACATTCCATATGTGTGTCTGTATAGATCGATGGGTCTAGTTAGTGCTCAAATGTTTAATGATGGAAAGATAGGAAAATATATTATGTGATCATGCATGCAGCCACAAATCTGAGATAGGCCAATGGTATGGCATGTTTCAAATTGAAGCTAATAACAGAATGAAAACATGCCTGGTTCAGTCTTTCGGATGTAATATCCACTGACGTGAACAACAGCTGAGAAATTATTGTCACAATGCTGGCTCCATAAACAAGCGTTGTGCTTATTTTCCATTTAAGTTTAATAGCGTTTTATTTATTAATACACGTGCTTTCTTCCAGTAGAGGAATGATCAGTGTACTGTCAAAGCCTGTGAAAGTCTCTAAACTGCCAAATGTCATTTTTAAAACAGCCATTACTCTTGCGTGTTTGGCTTTCTGCACCACGCGTAAAGGAATGTGAGCTTTACTCATTTCCATATTTATTGCTCAAATATGCATGTTGCCAGGGTATGAATTGTGTGTATGTGCAGAAGTGTTCGCGCACGCATACAAACTCGCGTGCGCCAAGCCAATTCGCCACCTGCTGAGAAAAGATAGAAGCTCTACGTTTCTGTATAAAGCCCTCGTAATGAATCGTGACCGGTTTGAAACTCCCATTCTGGACCGTTTCTAAATGTCAAAATGCCCATATTGTGGTTAAAGGGCCACATAAACACTACTGTAATCTAAACAGTGTGGCTTTCAAGAGCATATCCATGTTTTACATCGTATTTAACCGAATGACATTAGCGCGGAGGTATAAGAGGGACATCAATGGCGTGTTGTTAGGTTAAACGGAAACGCAATAAAACATCATCTGGTCTTGTGGCCTTCTTTTAATTTCCCTGAATTGCGAAATTGTGAGCATCAGCACATACCTTTTGAAGTGCTCATCTTCGAAGACAATAATTGCAACATTTTCAGTTTCATGCGTGGCTATTTTCCGCATGTTAGGCACCAAATTTGCCCAGAGCTGCCATTTACAACAGCCAGTTATTTTTTCCCCTGGGTCCATTTGTTCTTCTTCACCTCTGTTCGCTGAAGTTGTTTAACGTGACTATTTATTCGCCGTCTTTACTTGTTTGATTTATTGTGACAGATTTGTTTTAACACTGATGCTACTGTAGCAGAATAGGCTATTTAATCGAGTTCATACCCGTCGCAGAGCGCATTTGGATAAAATTGAGGATATTAAAGGAACAAGGGCGTGACTGCATACAGGAAGTATAGTTCACCTTCACAGATAAAAAAAAGCAGACAGATTATGAAAGAAACAGGTTGGTTATGATTATTATTATTTAAAATTGTATCGCATTATTATTGGACTTTTTTTTTTTTCTCGAGCTGTAAATTAGCTCTGAAGAGGCATATCTTCTAATGTGCAGCGCTGTCCGCTGTGATGATAAGCCCAGCAGAACGGGCGCCTCTCATGGTGGAGCCGTCAGACGATAAATCACCCTGTTCTTGCCGTTCTGTTCGCTTCCTCTCCGCGACGATCCGCTGCTGCCGTTCCAGAAAGCGCGGTAGGTGGGCGGAAGGCAGCCATTAGAACACGGGCACGGCTTTGAGCCGCACTTCCAGATCCTTCACGTTGAAGGAGAGAGAAGCGGGTAGTGTTTGGGAGGGGAGGGGGTCACCGTTATGTGTGCATGGGAACTGCTAACCCTGCCTATTAACATCCTGGTTCTGGACACAACGGCTGTGTAGCAGAGAGAAGCTGGATGCTAATCTGCCATAGCTGCACCCTCATTGACCACTTCCCTCTGTCCCACACCTTTCATTTCTGCTGACTCAACCAAATACTGCATGGGTCAACCAGTATGGGTCATCTCCACGGGGAAATAAAATATTTCTATTATCCCAGTGAAAATAAAATAGTCACAGCATGTCTTGTAGCACACGCACACACACACACACACACACACACACACACACACTCGCTGAATCATTTTCAGGATCATTATGAGACAGGATGGGCAAGGGGAAAGTTTGATTATTCTGATGTGCAATAAAGAGCCTGCCTCTTCCGGTACTATAAGCTCCAGGCTCTCCAGCATTTTCCGCCTGACTGAGTCTGCTAATAGAAGCCATTTCATTAGGCCTGCATGCATGCCAAGGGGACTGGAATGTGGAGACATTGTCATGTATTATTTATTTATACTTTTCCTCATCAATCACACATTTCAACCCCTGTGACCCTGTGACATGGTGACACACACACTCACACACAGCTAGCTAGGCTTTTCTTAGACTAGCATGTTATATACATGTACGTGCACATATCTACAAGCCGATAATTAGAAAGTCGAGTGAATCAAATGCACTAGTTTCAACCAGCTGGAAAACTTTACATCCGGAAAGACATGCCATTCATGGAGGTTGTAGGCTTTCCGAATGCCAAATCATCATTCATGAAGGGATTTAATAAAGCATTAAGTATGTGACAGCATTACCAGTTTAGTGCCTATTAGCTAAAATGCCCTTTAAATTATGCATTGTTTTAATGTAAATATCGCTGCGGCTATTAAGCGCCATCAAGCTCAACAGGCATTATTGATTTCAGACAGAAACAGAGCAGTGAAAAGTGCGGACTGCGAGACAACGGCTGCAGCCCCGGCACTAGAGAAAGGAAAGGAAAGGTAGCCAGACAGACTCTCATCTCTTCCTGTAACTCAAGTTTTTCTTCACTTTGGGACTCTGTTTTTCTTGGGAATATTTAGTTTGGACACCTGGATATTCAAATTGAAAAGGCGCTCTGTATTTGATTTTGCGGTACCTATCCACAACGATCAAAGTTACCGCCTGTGCTCCCTGCGCAGAAAAAAATGCAGTTTCTTTCCCGCAATTTCTGTCAGCCTTTATGAAGGTCGTTTGTATTAGGTTATGCATGTGTATTTATCTTCTATCATGTCCTCTTGGTTTTTTATGGTTTCTTAATAAGAAAAATACATAAATAAATCTATGCGCCTCGACGCTAACGTGCAAAGATCAGCAGCTTCCGCTTACCTCATATTTTAGGTGCAACGAATGCAAGCGTGCTAGGTTAAATACAATACGGCACCTTATAACATGTAGCGACACCTTTGCATGTGTTAAAAATAATTGTACAGTAAGTCTGACACTAAGACGCAGAAGCTCTAAAGATGAAACAGTGGAGTGTTGGAGCATAGATAAGAGACGTGTTATTTTATTAATTTTTTCGCGACAGCTGGACGAAGCAGCCAATGCTTTGTCGTCAAATGTCACGAGCAACTCGTCTTTCCAGCGAAATAAATTGGCCCCCGTGTAGCGGTGTGGCCAAACAGGAGCTGGAACATATGGTTGGAGAAGAGCAGTCTTTTTCTTTATTCCCCAGTCCTTTTATTTTTTCCGTTGCCCGTGGTTTAGCCAGGGCCCAATGATGGATGCGGTCGTCGGCGCGTCGAGAGATGTGCCAGAATGTTCTAGGTGGCTGGCCTGCGCGCGGTGTTCTGTTCCGGGCCCGACAGTGGAGACAGATGGAACATGTGACACTAATGACAAATGATTTCATTTATCCACCCCAACCCCCCTCATCTCTGTTCAGGTGTGATAGATTCCAGAACTCTCACCTGGCCGAGGCGCAGGAGTCTGTAACGACAAGCGCCCGGCGCTCGTGAACACGCCCCCGTGTCCTAGATTTGTGTCTAAATTTCTGCTTTGACCTGCCCTGAGGGAGGAGAGAGGGAAGAGGGGAGAGGGGGGGTGCCGTGGCTGCAGGCTGGACCAAGGTACTGTAATGATGGCTGCGTAATGCCTCTAATTTTCTAATGGAACACAGTAATGGGGCACGTCGCACGGTGGACGGTTCTGTCACCATTACAGCCAGCACATTAGAGGAAACATCATCCCCTGCCGGCGGATACAATTCCCATATTTAATATGCGGCTCCCGATATATGTGTAATTAGCATCTAATAAGTTTAGGCTGGCTCGTGTCTCTCTCTCTCACCTCCCACTGTCATTGAGAGATGGTTCCACTCTGAAGAAGTGTTTTCTTTATTTTTTAAACAATTTCAGACAATTTTTGTCTTTTTGGATAATATGTATATACACTTACATACATATGAAACTGAATGAAATTATTTTTACTTTATAATTTTTTTTATAAAGTAAGAACCTCTGTCACCTGGACCCACATAGAGCATTAATTTGCATTTAATGTGCAAAATTGTTTGTTGTGTAGCCTGGTGCTACTGGCCCACACAGGTGAAGTACTGAGACGTATATCTGTCTCTGATGGACCGTAGCGTAGCGATATTTTTAACCACCCACGCCAAGCAGAGACCTCCGTGGCAAAGCTCTTTAATTTCCCAAATACTTTGTGGGGTGAGCGAGGGAGAGAGGCGCGGGCGGGGGAACTTCGTCCATCGTCATTTGCATAAATGTACGTACATTTTACAAGTGATTATGTATAACTCGGATCAAAATGTCAAACTAGACGTTGCAAATCAAATATGAATCAAGATTCAGCAACCGCATGGCCTATTTCTCACCTCAAATATTTTCTGAAATATATTTTAGTGGACTATTTAGGTGGAATAAGAGAGTTTATGAACAGGACACAACGTTGTTCCATTTTAAAAATGTGGAGCCGAAACAAAAGTAACAGGCTGTTTCCGTTGTGGGCAACAACAATTATCCATATGACGTAGAGGTACCTCCAAAGAGGTACTCTGACATGACGATTGGTGCAGGGGCAGTGTGGGGAGCAGAATTTCAACCGTTAGGGGCAGCACAAAGATGCTTTTCTACCAGTTTCTCCTGATTTATGTTATTATTTCAGAATTGTTGAAATAACGGAATGCATGAATAAGTGTCATTATAAGGTAGGCATACAAACACATTTACAGCTAAAGAAAAAATTGATCTAGGGGTTAGTTACCCTTTAATGAGGACCATATGGGGCTGTGCTGTGCTGAAATTAGTAGCCTACAGGGGGCGGCATTCTGGTTGTGCTTTGCGGGTCTGCGTTCCCCAAGCTCCCCTGCCTCTTCGTTCACCGCGCCCCTGCACGCGTGCATCCCTCTTTTGGCCCCGCCCCGCCAACCTCCACTCAGCGGCATGTGTGCTGGGACCCCTCGCGGGTCGCGCGGCGTGCGATTAATCTGACTCTTCATGGGGCGGCGCGCACAGAGGGGGGGGGAGGGATGCGGGCGGCGGCTGTGGAGGAGTCTGCCGCACGGGGCTGGAAAATGATGAGATTTTTATCTGGTGATGGAGCTCCAGCCTCTATTACACAGGGAGCGTTGTCACTGACCATCATTTATAATGCTCAGAGACGCCAGCCCGCTTGGATGGCATGGCGGATAATAGCATTAGCGACAACAGTCGTTACTGACAACCCCTGACACGGGAACGCGAGAGAAGCACCTTTAGCCCCGCAACCTGCCTAATGAGCATGCTCCAGAACAACACACAGCGAGAGAGAAGCCCCGCAGTGAGGGGCACATTATCTCAGAATGCATTTTCCGCTGTTGTTTTCTTTGTTTTGCCTCGGCTCGGCGATTGCGGTGGCGTCCGGGTAAAGTCAACAGCTGTCGAGCAGGATGCCGTTCGGCAAATGGGCTAGGGAGTAGCCGTCGCTGCCAAAGTCGACGTGTTTACGCTAAGCGAAGCTGTAGATAACTGGATGTGAGCGCAGGAGTAGAGGGACAGTTGGGCAGTGGTCAGCTTCTTACACTGACCGGCTCCTCACACTCATGTGGTTTGCGGTCTTGTATTTAGCCGCCGGTGTGCCTCTGCGCTTAGCCATCTGTGGACATTGAAATCTACTTTCTCAAGGGACTAGTTGCATACTGGTTTTGTTCGTGCAACCCTCTGTCGGGGAGGGACACAAAACGACCTCACTGAAGGAAATAAAAATGTTTATTTGCCTGTTTAAAGGCCACTAGCTTGGTTCCAAGGAATTCTAAAACGATCCTAGTGGTATTTAGGGCCTAACTGCCAAACGTATCATAGAAATAAAACCAACCCCATGGCTCACTTACTGTATGTGCTGTCTGAGGCCAATGGGATTCCTGGAACCGTTGCTGGCGCATGCTATGAGGCCACTATGACATCAAACATCCATCAGCAGTCGTAAAAGAAATACTGAAAAATCTTAGGTCATGGTAATGTAGTAATCAAAGAGTGGCGCTCGACTCATTTGACATGAGGTGTGAGTAAAAATAGACGTATATATTGTGGGTTTACAGACCACCTATTAGCCCCTACTTGCTGGCTACAGATATCGGAGAGAATTAACTTATTTTTAGGCACGACACGAGGTGGATTCTTTGTGTTGTGTTAATGTTGACCTCCATGATTTGTATATGTATAAGTGTATTGGATATCAGCCAGGTGAAGGGATATCAAACAACTGAATGAAATTTGCAATAAAACGACATATTCATTTAAGCATACAACCCTCCATTGCAATAACAGCTTCATGTCACAGAAATGGGGTTTGATTAAACAGACCTGCTTGTGTGGTTGTAGTGAATTGGTTGGTTTAAACCCATTTCACAGTTAGCCTCCCCTTTTCCCAGGGCACTCCTGTCCTAGTTTAAGCAGGATCTGGGGAAGACTTTGCGCGTCGCACACCCCTCAGAAGCGTAAGCATCCAGCACATGTCTGTGTTAGCATGTTAGCGTGTTAGCTACATTCACTGCATATGGCTCAGCTCTCTGTGTTGCAGGTGAGAGGCAGGTGAGGGTGTGTGTCTGCAGAACTTAATAAAACTGAGTCTCAGTGTGATGTGTGTGTGTGAGTGGCTGTGTGTGTGTCTCAGTGTTATGTATAAGGAAAGGGTTATAAAGGTGTGTGTGTGTGTGTTTTGGTGCTCAGCAGCCTGCAGAGAGAGCACCGCTGGGAGAGCTTAGTGATCTGTGAGCACTTCTCACCACTTCTACTTCAGCCACAAGAGACACATCCACTCACATCTGCACACACATTACTGAGTAACAACAGGGGGAGAAGGGGAGAGACAGAGAAATAAAGAGTGATGGAGGAGTGTGAAAGAAAAGAGTGTGTAAGGCAAAGCAGGTGAGAAAAAGGCAGTGTGAAATATGGAAGACAGGGAGAGACAGGGGTGTGTGATTTGAGCGAGAGACAGGAGTGTGTGATTTGAGCGAGAGACAGGAGTGTGTGATTTGAGCGAGAGACAGGAGTGTGTGATTTGAGTGAGAGACAGGGGTGTGTGCTTTGAGGCAGAGACAGGAGTGTGTGATTTGAGTGAGAGACAGGGGTGTGTGCTTTGAGGCAGAGACAGGGGTGTGTGCTTTGAGTGAGAGACAGGGGTGTGTGATTTGAGTGAGAGACAGGGGTGTGTGCTTTGAGTGAGAGACAGGGGTGTGTGATTTGAGTGAGAGACAGGGGTGTGTGCTTTGAGTGAGAGACAGGGGTGTGTGCTTTGAGTGAGAGACAGGGGTGTGTGCTTTGAGTGAGAGACAGGGGTGTGTGATTTGAGCGAGAGACAGGGGTGTGTGCTTTGAGTGAGAGACAGGGATGTGTGCTTTGCGCTGATGCAGTATGTGTACATTTAGGTCACGGCTAACCCGTGCATGATAGATTAGTGAGACAGACATGCAGTGCCCATACGGTGTGTCTGCAGTGAGCCCTGTGTGCATGGAAACAACCACATTGATGAAAAATACATGTGGTTTCATACCGTAAGGAGACTGAAATAACTGGGTAGGTGGATGGGCAGTCTACACGTTCCTGAGGGAGCACACTGTTCCACAACAGTACTTATAGTTTAGTCTAGAGCTATTCTTGTAAAACAAATACACACAAAAAGACACAAACAAGCATACACACACACACACACACACACACACACACACAGACACACACACGTGCACGGTTTTCCTCCAGGTTGTGAGTTTGTCTCTTCAGGGTGCCCAAAAGCCATGGCTTTTTTCTGAAATATTTTAAGATCTTTTTGTGTGGGGTTTTTCCTTCTCCCTGAAGGAGCAATGGATTCCTGATGTGACTGTGGCAGCCGAAGCACCCGTTTGTCTCACCGCTGTAGGAAAGGGCTAACGGGAAAGGAGAAATAGATCTGTTTCTTTTCATCACGGCGTGAGGGAAAGTGCCTCGCCCTGTGTCATTCTTCCATCTGGGCCCGCGTCCATTGTTCTTGTGCGAGGCCCAGTTAGCCTCCTGGCAGAGAGAGACAGAGAGAGAGAGAGGTGCTGTGGCGCGATCGATTCCTTGCCTTGGTCCGCTCTGTTTTTAAGTGGCTGCTCCTTTAACCTCAAAACAGCTGCAGTGATTTTTGCAAAAGAGTCGGACAGGTTGCTGTTTTTGTTCCCCCCCCTCTGTCAGTCTCTGGATGCCTGTCAACAAGACAAGACCTCGCAGCTTACTCATGATCAATGGCTTTTCCAAAAGGATTGAAGGAGGAATGTTCAGTTTGTGTGTGTGTTTTTGTTTGTGTGTGCATGTGTGTGTCTGTGTGTGCGTGCGTGCGTGCGTGCGTGCGTGCGTGCCTGCATGCGTGCATGCACGTGTGTGAATGTGTGAATGTGTATGTGTGTGGCTGTGTGTGCGTACATGTGTGTGTGTGTATCTGTGTGTGCATGCTTTTGTGTGTGTTCGTGTAGGTGTTTGTGTGTGTCTGTGTAGGTATATGTGTGTGTGTAGGTGTGTGTGTGTGTGGAGGTGTGTCTGTGTGTGTGTGTGTGTCTGTGTAGGTGTTTGTGTGTGTGTTTGGTGTAGGTGTGTGTTTGTGTCTGTGTAGGTGTGTGTGCGTATGTGTCTGTGTGTGTGGGGGTGTGTGTGTGTGTGTGTAGGTGTTTCTGTGTAGGTGTTTGTGTGTGTGTTTGGTGTAGGTGTGTGTTTGTGTCTGTGTAGGTGTGTGTGCGTATGTGTCTGTGTGTGTGGGGGTGTGTGTGTGTGTGTGTAGGTGTTTCTGTGTAGGTGTTTATGTGTGTGTTTGTGTAGGTGTGTGTGTGTTTGTGTAGGTGTGTCTGTGTAGGTGTGTGTGTGTAGGTGTGTGTAGGTGTGTGTGTGTAGGTGTGTGTTTTAGTGATGTGGATGTAAGGGTGTAGAGTGAGAAGAGCTGGGCTCTGAGAGTGATGGCAGCTGCTTGTGTTCTGCTCGGCTCACTGTAAGCAGAATACAGTTAGCTTCACGGTGATGAATGCCCCCTAGTGCTCAGCTGTCTGCTGGCAGCCCGAGCCTATGTGACCCCGGAGCCCCGCGTCGCCCTGCGCCGCCCCCATCTACCTGTTTCCACCGGAATCAATGGTAATTACAGCTCCATCTATCCTCTGTCCTGTCCAGGCCTAGTCTGAGAGAGGTAACAGCAGGTAAGGCCCCCACCAACCCGGCTTGCCTTGATCAGCGTTGCCTGGGTAACAGCCTTCTGTGGTCAGAGAGATTCCAGTGTGGAAGATGGAACCTGAGCAATAAAATGCAGTTAGTATCTAGCTCAACGAACCGTAACCGACACACTGCTGGGACTCTGTAGGCTCTGGGTTCTGCTGTTGGGTGCGGTGTGGAGCTGAGGCATGGTGTGTGAGGTGGAGTGAGTGGGTTGTTGCATGCGTTGTGGAGCTGCGTTTTGGAGCATGGGGTGTGGAGCGCAGGGTGTGGAGTGCAGGGTGTAGCGCAGGGTGTAGCGGGCGGGTTGTTGTTGCGTGCGGTGTGAAGCGCGGAGTGGAGCGCGGGGTGGAGTGGGCCGGTTGTTGCGTGCGGTGTGGTGCCCGCATGGGGTGGAGCGGGTGGTGTGATGCGTCAGGTGGCACGAGTGGGTGACAGGCACATTCTAGTGAGAAACCTCAGTGAAAGGAAGACCATTGGTCCAGAGATGCGTTTCCCTCTGTGGTGTGAGGAGACGTGCTTTCTTGTGGTTCACCTCTCAGTCTATCCAGCTCCCTTTCATTTTCACTCCTCTTCCCCTCCTCTTCGTTCCCCTCGCTGTCGTTCAAAGCCTCTCTTGTTCTCCCTCACCGTATGTCTCTTTCTTTCCCCCTCCCTCGCTCTGTCTGTTGTTCTCTCTCTCTCTTTGAAAGTCAGAGGCCAGGACTCAGATTAATGGTCCCGGAGCAGGTTTGGCACCTCTTGATTTTTTATTATTAGAACTGTGGCAGTATTTCCAGACCTGCCGCAGCAGTGATGGCAGTTGGAATTGCTCTGTTATCGGTGAATGGAATGTGTATATCATATAAATGGTTTGAGTGAAAAATCAATTCCCCTTTGCTCTGTGTGTGTGTGTGTGTGTGTGTGTGTGTGTGTGTGTGTGTGTTTGTGTGTGTATGTGTGTTTGTGTGTGTGTGTATGTGTGTTTGTGTGTGTGTGTATGTGCGTGTGTGTCTGTGCCTACGTGTGTGTGTGTGTGTGTGTGTGTGTGTATGTGGGCATGAGTATGTGTCTGTGCAAACAAGTGTGTGTACGAGTATATGAGGGTGTGTGTGCACGAGCATGTGTATGTCTGTATATATTTTTGCATGTTTGTGTGTGTGTGTGTGTGTGTGTGTGTTTGTGTTTGTTTTGTATGTAGGCTTGAGTGTTTGATTTATTTGCCTTTTTATTTTATTTGTATTTTTGTGTTCATAACCTACCACATAGTTTAGACAGTGTGAAACGTTGAGGGCCTTGGAGGGTTGTGCAGTGAAACATTCCTAGAGGTGTGTGTCAGATGGGACATGCCTGTTCCCAATACCCTGTGACCCACTTTGTGCTTCTGCAAGGACTGGTCTTCAGCAGTACATTTTACTGCAGCAAATTCAGGTTTAGCGCGTCGACTTCTTTATGTTGCCGTTTCTCATGAGTTTCCGGCAAGTTCATTCTGCAGGAAGTGGAATAAATATTTGCCTGTCTCTCTCCCCTTCCGCCGATCTTGTCAAAATAATTCTGGAGCCGTGATGCAGATACATGTTCGCACTTATTTATTCATTAGTAACAAGTTGTCAGATGACAGTTTACATGAGCTATCAAAGTTTGTATTTCTGCAAGTTGCAGATGCTGAAGCAGAATGACGGCCCACAAATGAGCAGCACAGAGAAGAGTGTCCAACCTATTTTCTGGGATAAGATGCAGTACACACATCTCTTTTTAATTATTTGCCCATTTATATCTTTATATATTTTATTATTTCCCCTATCCATCCTATGTGTCAGTGCAGTGATAATTCCGCCGGATAAAACAGCCAAGTTTGGAGGGTTCTTTGAAAACTGAGGTACAAACAGGAGACGGGAACTCATTACGGAGGAACATTATTTTCACCAGCCTTGAAAAGAACGTTTTTGCACTTGTCAGAATAAGACTTTATCCCGTGCGTCAAAATGATTTCAAAAAGAGAGGAGAAAGTCAGGAAAAGGAAACTGCTGGACCAAGCTTATTTTTTGACCTTGTTTATTTGCATATTTATCAAAGTGCACACACTTTTTTTTTCCTAGAGTTGCCGAGGTAATCTATTTAGGAGCATGAATTATGGAGAAGTATGTAGGGTATGCTAAGCAGGTGATACCGAGGAGATGTGAGATAATCACATCGAAGAGGGCTCGAGGAGCTGCTTGATGTGTGCATTGTGTGTTCGTGCGTGCATCTGTGTATGTTGAATGTATCGCTTGTGGGTGGGTGTGTGTGTGTGTGTGTTTGTGTGTGAGAGAGAGAGAAAGCGCGTGCGCACGTGTATTCATGCACGTACATACATCTGAGTGTAGCGTTCACGACCATGTACTTAAGGCATGTCCCTGGACCCTGACACTCCGTACCGAGGTAGGGCAAGAGGAATGGGTTCAGAATGAATTAGGGAGAAAATGAGAGGAGAAGATAGGGAAGACGAGAAGGACGAAGAGGGAAAGACGAGCACCCCGAGGCCGATCGGCACCAGCCGCAGCACCGTACCCAATTAGCATCTCAGCGCAACACTAATGCCGCTTCTATTTCTGAGCAGTAATTATGCGGGCACCGGTTCCAGTTCACTTGCCACGACACGCATCTCCATCCCCGCTTTTTTAACGGAGCCGCTCCTGTAATGAAAATTACCAGAGCTTAGTAAGTTTAAGAAAATAAATAAAAAATGGAGATGCGCTATAAGGTTTATGCGCCGTGTTGCTGTACTTTCATGAAGTCCGAACACTTTACCGATGCTCTGAGCCACAGCGAGGGCTGGAATAATTACTCTCCTCCTGTCCCCTGCTCTGTCTCGCTCCCTCGCTCTTTAACCTTTGACAATTAGAGGAACAGAAGGTGGCTGCGCGGCGGCTCAAGACGGCTCGTCTTGCTCGCCACATTAGTCACGGGAGAAGACGCCGCCGCCTGTCGCTCCGCGTGCTCTCTCCCAAACGGCGGGAGCGCAGTGTGGCTCGACCCGACGCGGCGCGGTAAACGGCATGGAACCGAACGCGAACCGTGCAGCCGCTACGTGCGGTCGACCCGCGCCACCGCAGACCAGGCGGTTTACCAGCAGGAGAGTCTGTGAGCCGTCTTCACGGCGGTAAAGGGATATCAGGCTGTGTGTATCCGCTATGGAGGGCCGATTGCCTCTCGGCCCCCGATACGTGGATAAAATATCCCCGGGATTTAGCCGCCTCTGCAGTAAAACGGGTCTTCAGCATCAGCCTCTGTCTGGCACCCAGTCAGTTATAACCTCACAGACCGACCATTTGTGGTGTCCACGGGCAAGGCCAATCAGCATCTGTTATACACAGGCATGTTTACCTGTCTGTCTGAGTGAGTGAGTGAGTGAGTGAGTGAGTGAGTGAGTGAGTGGAAAACAGAAAAGTAAGGGTAGTCTATTGTCTAGTTTTTTGTTTTGGGAAAGTGCTCTGATCTGAGTTCAGATGCTGCACACCTATTCCTCTCATGAGCCCATATCACACGGCATCACATTCATACGGGTACTTTATCCTCATGGTAAAAGTGTCCGGATCAATTCTCTCTTGTCAGTGTGAATGTAATTGATTTCCATCTAATTAAACAATTGTAAAGTGCCAATATACAAGCTCAACTTAGCATTAGATTACAGCATGCAATTAACTTTGGCGTGTTGACATTTATTATCAGTGTCACGATAATCAACTGATATATATCAAATTACAAGCTGTTAATAGACTCGATCGGCAGCGCATATCTCCAGGGACGGCCGATAAAAATCAAATCTGGTGCCGCGTTTTAAAAGTGTCAAGCTCCCTCCTTTGGGGGTTATTGATCATTTATCTCAGGCGGTTTGATGAAGGACAGTGTGCATCTCCACTGGATGGAGATTCCCATAAAACGGGCTTCTCAGAGACAGGTAGGTGTTGCCGTAAAGTTCTTGCTCCGGGGTCAGAGGTCAGGGACAGATGCGAGTGGAGTCACTGGTGTGAGAGAGAGAGAGAGAGAGAGAGAGAGAGGGAAAGAGAGGGAAAGAGAGGGAAGGAGGAGTGTGGCGGACTTTCTTGCCAGGGACTGGAAACAATATTATGTGCTCAGACAGTCACACATACAAGTTGTCACTCTGTCAACACCTCCACAAGACACTGATTAGATCATTAATTAACACTTCCACTTTTCTCGGGAACCCACCCAAAGGTATTTCACAATGTCACAGCTGTCAGCCCAGGTTTAGAATTTATTCATGAGAATAATTGTTTCAATTGTTTGTGATTGTTTTTGTAGCATGTATTGTTTTGCATGGGGTTTCTTGACTCAGGGATTTATGGCTGTAAGACTTTGTGTTTTGTTACTAAAAAGTTAATTATTATTGTGTGGAATATGCCCTTATCCAGGGAATTTTTGGTCTTACAAAAAGTTACACGTACTATTGTTCACGTACACAGCTAGACAGTAGCTGCAGCTGACCTGGATTAGTGACTCTGGTTATATACTTTACTCAAGGGTAGTTTAGCAGTACTAAACCTTGGAATGAAGTGTACAATCTTTGGTTAACCAGACTACTGTAGTTCCTTAACCACAGCAACACCCACAAACCTTCCTGTATGCAAGCACCTTGGAAAACTCTCGTTGGAGTTGTAGATGGAGACATGGAGAGGCATTTCTTTAGGATTTCTCTGAGTCATTCCACGGGGTAATAACGGCAAGAGTTAGCTCTCTTATTGGCTGCAGCGACTACTTCCCCTTTTGGGTAGACACTTGAAGAGTTTTACAAATTGGAAAAATTCTAACACGAGGATTCAAGTGGAATTGGTCACTATGTGGTCCGATGGTCTTTTCTTTGTTCCGTGCTTTTTTGGCCTGAAAGAATAGGGTTCTGATCCGGGTAAACCTGTCAGGATTCAGAAAGAAATTAATTTTATATAATTTCCCACGATGCACAGCTACTGTTAGTCCAGTGCCCTTTCTGCGCAAGGCCACCCGCTGCGGTCCGTTGCAGAGGATTGTGGGAATGGGTTGTGGGAAGTGTTGATGGTTGAGCCCCTCAAGTGGTGTGAGTTGGATCAGAGGTCCTGGAGGTAGTTATTAATTTATAACAGTGGGTGTTGGGGAGGTGGGGGGGGTTGTATATTCTGGGCAGGGTGGATAGTACATTTCATATTTCATATTTTAGTTTTTTTTATGCAAAACATTTGCTGATTAATGATATATACAGTAGTTGTAGGCTGTACTTTGCCAATTTTTTATTTATTACCGTCAACAGTTTAAAGGGCCTAAAATAATATGAAAAATGTGCCTGTATTAAACAGTTATAAGAAAGTTATTTATTTTCCCTCTAAGGAGTCTGCTGGATATAGCTTTTTCTGCAATGCACAGTGCTGCCTATCAATCTTTTCTCCTCAGTGTATCTCACTCCCTCTTTGCCTCTAAGAGACAATAATCAACATAGTTTGCTGAAGGTGACAGGTGTCCCTCCAAACAACTCTCTCTGTATCTTCTACATAATATGAATGTCTTATTTAGCTCACAACACAGCGCAGAACATTTGAGACAGAGAGAGAGAGAGAGAGAGAGAGAAAGAGAGAGAGATAGGGATATAGAGAGATGGGGAGAGAGAGAGAAAGAGAAATAGGGATAGGGAGAGAGAGAGAGAGAGAGAGAGCGATAGGGAGAGAGAGAAAAAGGGATATAGAGAGATGGGGAGGGAGAGATAAAAATAGAGAGAGAGAGAGAGGGATATAGAGAGAGAAAGAGAGATAGGTATAGGGAGAGAGAGAGATAGGGAGAGAGAGACTGTTTTTTGTTCTGTAAATCAGGGTATTGGCTGTTGCTGCATGTCAGAGAAGACCCCATTCAGGCTGTAGACTGAGTGTGTGTGTGATTGGCTGTGGCTGTGCATATGCACCTGTGAGTGCCTGTGATTGGCTGTGGCTGTGCGTATGCTTCTGTGAGTGCCTGTGATTGACTGTGGATGTGCGTATGCTTCTGTGAGTGTGTGTGATTGGCCATGGCTGTGCTTATGCATCTGTGAGTGCACATGATTGGCTGTGGCTGTGCTTATGCATCTGTGAGTGCGTGTGATTGGCTGTGGCTGAGCTTATGCATCTGTGAGTGCAGGAAACTGATCGTGGCTCTGTGCGTGTGCATTTGAGAGTGCGTGCAATTGGCCGTGTCTGTGCGTATGCTTCTGAGAGTGCGGGTGATTGGCCGTGGCTGTGCTTATGCATCTGTGAGTGTGCGTGATTGGCCATGGCTGTGCGTGATTGGCCATGGCTGTGCTTATGGATCTGTGAGTGTGAATGATTGGCTGTGGCTGTGCTTATGTATCTGTGAGTGTGAATGATTGGCTGTGGCTGTGCTTATGTATCTGTGAGTGCGTGTGATTGGCTGTGGCTGTGCTTATGTATCTGTGAGTGCGTGTGATTGGCTGCTGCGTTTGCATCTGGAGATTGCTCAGGAACCCCCCCCCCACACACACGCACACGCACACATGCACACGCACACGCACACACTGCTTCAATCCGATGGGAGCAGATAGACAGAGGAGAGAATAGGAAGCCAAAGGGTAATGGGGGAGGAATGTGATGTTATGATGCACAGAGCTGACGGAGGTATAATGTTTGGGTACTTAGAAAAAATCCAGCAAATTGCATGTTGCCTGCCTCAAAATCTTTTGATGGATGGAGGTAATTTTAAAGCCTGGCCACTTCCCAGCCCTGAGAAAGTGTTTGAAACGAGTGCTCAGGGGTTTTCTTCAATACCTGCACCTTTACACACACGCACACACACACACACACACACACACACACACACATACGCATGCACGCACGCGCACACACATGCACGCACACACACACTTCAACAACTGGTACTATAAAACAGGTTTGCTGGAGCTCAAGGGCTGTGTAAGATGAATTTGTGCAATTTGAAATACAGGTGTGTGGTTAACAGGCCTTAAAAAAGCTGGAGGCAGAGCAGAGAGAGAGAGAGAGAGAGAATACCATGGCACAGACAGAGGGAAACGGTTGCGTGTCGTGCAGCGTGCAGATCTGCTCCATTAAGCACAGGGATCCTTTGTTCTGACACATCCATTCACTGATGGTTTTATGAAGAAAAGACAGGACTCCATTGTCCCTGTACAGTCTCAGTACACTACAGTTCACTTTCCCTCTGTATACAGTACATGCTGTCTGTTGTGGGGTGATTACCCATAAGCCCCGCATGCTGCATGCTACACACAGCACGTGTATGTAGCATGCAGCATGCATAAACAAAAAATTAAACTGACTTTTTGTCTTCTTTTGTTTATGTAATGTCTAAATACACATGAATAGTTGGTGTATTTTGCACAAATTAATGAAAATATGCTAGATACTAAAGTAATACTACCGTCTCCACACAAATAAACAGTATTATGTTTACAGCTAATAATTGAGTGTTTTCAAAATTTATAAAAACCCAAAGTTCATATTGTTTATTTCACCATGCATGGTATTAACATCATAATTGATGTATTCAGATAAATGTCATTGTAAGGGAATTTCTATTTGTCAGGGGAGAATGCCGTGCAGTGACTTGGTAAGGTCTCCTGCTTTCTCATGGTTAGAAAGGAAAGCTTCTGCCCGTTATCAGGAGGAAGTGAAATTTGTCAAACAAATGTAGGCAGGCACACATACGCACGCACACACGCACGCTCGCACGCAGACACACACTCATTCACCACTGGGAAATTCTGGATTCCGTCGGGTGTCTTTTGTATAGGCTATACTTTGTCTTTTTTTTCTGTGTAAGAAAAGGTGACCCAGAGTTAGTGGCGGGAATACATGAAGCTTGTGCCATTAAATTTGTACTCGCAGCTAATCACTGCTTCTCTCCTAATTGCTAACAGAAAGGGAGCGCCCGGGAGAGTTGAGCTCTCTCTAACTTCTCCTGTGACTTTCAGTTGGGTGCAGAATTTATTCAGCGCTTATATTTAGGTTCTCTGTGGAGGTGCTACAGTAGCTGGTGACTGAGTGGTGGGCGGGGGAGGGAGTGACTGGGTGCGGTTTGCGTGAGTGACCGAGGGTCCGCAAATCCTCAGGGACGTCATTAAAGAGATGGAAAACATGGGCACGTCTATGAGGACAGAGCTCCCAATTCGTCCATAAGGACAGATCTTAAAATTATCTTTCCAAATATACTGCAGGCTGATTCTTGTAAAGGTGCTCACCCAGTCGCCTGCCAGGGCCTAACACATCACTATTTTAAATGTAGTATTCTGGAGGCACTGTTCACACAAAGAAATGAGTGTGGAATAAGAAATTAATTTAGCATTCACTGAAAATTGGTAGATTCTTATGAAGCTCTTTTTTTATACGTGCTCCTTGATTCTGAAAACCCTGAAGTACGTGCAAAGACTCGTTTTGCATTTAAAAAGGCGAACCTGGAAGGACATTTATTCATCAATTAATTTGATGCATAATTGGATGATAAGAGAAAGCATTTGCTTCCGTCGAGAGCCACATTCGCCGCGCTGTTGCTATGTTTATACAGCAACCCGCAGCATCTGCGATTTCTATATTCGTTTACAAGCGGAAGTTGGGAGATTACTGCTCTTTATTGTAAGGTATGTTCACAGCCTTCGGGAGAGATGTAGATGTGCTGAAATCTCTGAAGAGACTAAAGCAGAGGATGAAACTGAATCAGGACTGTAGCTGATCAGTCAGCTTGCAGGAGCCCATTCGCATGGTGTAAAGTGCACTGTGTTTGCTCACACGGACATTTTCCCCACAAGATCGTATCCATTCCCCGGTGTGACAAATGCCAAGGGCTCTAAAACTAGGCGGTAAAACCATGCGAATACATGTAGGTTTTTCCGTCCTGCAGTTATTTTAGCACGGAGATTACGAGAGAGGGATGATTGGCGGTTTTACGATGGCGTGAGGAGGGTCAGACGCTGAAGAGGAAATGGCTCGAGGGCAGTGCAGTCTCTTCACTTCACGGGCTTCACTTCATCATCCTCTTCACTGTAGTCTGCTCTGATTCACTCGAACACAACCCATTTCCCCTCTTCACATATCTGCATAAAATCTGTCCCCATGACTAATGCAAAGCAAGCATCCCGCGTGTTGATCTGTGGGAGGAGGTGTGGTCTATAAGGTCATTAACTTCTCAAGCACCCCCCCCCCACACACACACGCAACTGCGCCTCACACCCAATGTCACATTGTATAAAGTGCACTTGTGTTTGCTCACTGACACACACACGTATATATAAGCATACGCATACACAAAGCCACATGTGACATGCACACTCAGACACACACACGTATATATAAGCATACGCATACACAAAGCCACATGTGACATGCACACTCAGACACACACACACACACACACACACACGGGCATGCACGCACAAACCATCTGCACGATTGGTACTTTTTTGCCAAGGAGCCTACATTCTGAGGGCCGTGTGTTGCCGTGACAGCTTAATCTATCTCTCACATTGGCCGGGGGCGGGGGTGGAAAGGCCAATAAAGACCAGTCTGCAGTGGTTCAGCCCCAGCGGTAGAACTTGCGAAGAGAGAATATATACAATTAAGAGTCAGAATAAATGAACTGATCAATTAATACCTGAAAGATGGTCCTCATTAATATGAATGGGTCAGGAGCAAATTGGATGATGAATAAATCATTGTGCATCCTTCTGTGTGGGGCCGAGCCGCTCAAAGGGGCTTATGGGTAATCACTCTTGATCGGTAGTATTCTGTAGTGTTGTATGTGCAGCTTCCATATCTAACTGTGCTTGTGAACTTTCTTTGCCTTGGTAACCACTTGCATAGTAATACATACAACACTCATGCAACGCAATCACACACACAAATGCGTGCAGCCCAGTCCAGTCCGGAAATCTCACATTATCCTACCGCAGACAGCCCCAGCGTTTGGGGCATGAAGAAATTATCCACCAATTACGTTCTGAAGTGCGCTGCCACATCGGATCAGGAGTCATCCCACGCAGCTTTCACAACAGAGCCAAGCCAAAACCCCCAGCAGTCTCTGTCACAGAAAATAAAAAATACAGAAGTGCTAAAGGATCTCTTCAGGGTAGGCATGGACAAGAGCGAGTCCAGTTTCCCGGCCAGTCAGGAGCAGGTTTGCTTGTAGCCTTTTGAGTATCAAATTGTTTTTATCTACAGCTGCTGGGTGGCTCATTCATGGAGGTATGGTGGCGTACTGGTTCGTACTGTCTCCTCGAAAGAAAGAGGTTTCCGGGGTCCGCTCTGCATGGAGGTTTTTAATGTCCTCCCGGCGTGTTTGAATGGTTATTTCGGTTCCACACCAGAGATATGTATGTCAGGTTATGTTATACTCCTGCCCTTGCCCTAGACCCAAGGCACTGGCTTCAGAACTGGAGTTGGTTCCCGGGGCGCTGTTCTGTGGCTGCCCACTGTTCTTAAGTAGTTGTGTTGGGTCAAATGCAGAGGACTAATTACCCTGCGGGGTCAATGAAATATGACTCGACATGAGTCCCATGATCTTGGATCAAATCCGGACCATGCCAGTGCAATGACTGTGTCTAATAGCTCCGTTGGGCATGGCCCAGGGCATGGGAGGGTTCAGTCGGTTCGATCGGGCGCCCGTGGACTGCATGTCAAGGCCACATATGAAAGGTCCTCCTCCCACTCCACTCTAAACAAGCTCAGCTGTAGTCTGCGGTGTGAAAAGAAGCAGCTGGCACACACTACGTGATTCGGAGGAGAAGCGCAGATGTCTACACTCTCCCGAATCGACAGTGTGATACATGCATGACTGCAGCTGCGTTCGCAGACAGTCCGCCATTCCAAATTAGTGTGGGAATTGGACATGCTCAGCCCCATGTTGGGTGCCAATTTTATGCATATGTATATATATATATATATATATATATATATTACTTACCTAACTATTTTTTTTTCCTACAAGATTCTCAGCAATATTATTTCTAAAGGACGGACATATAAAGGGATGTAGAAAAGAGAGGGAGGGAGGGACGGAGCAGGCGTGGAGGAGAGGTAGAGGACGAGGGAGAGATTGAGAGCAAAGATACGGTGACGGGAAGGCAGGGAGAGAGAGAGTGATAGTCTTTTCCTCATTTCTCCGTGCCCCACGCTGGGTGTGGGGATGGGGTGACACCACAGGCAGAGGCGTCTTCATTATCGCCTGCGGCAGCGAGGCCCAGCTGGGCCGTCCCTCTACCCTCCGATAACGCGGGACAATGTCCCTCCCCTGATAATGGCGCGCCCGCGTCCCACTGCAGAGTGCAAATGGGCTTTTTGGGGAAGGATTTACACGTCTGTCTCGCCTCACAGCGGGCAACATGTTCAAACAGCTCACGGCTGACAAAAAAAAATGTTCTGCATTTTTTTCTGAACGGATAATGTACGTATGTCAAATCTTGTTATTCTTCCTATTTTATTTTTTGTGCTTTGAGATTTTCTGCCCACTTTACACTGCAGTAGTTTGCTGGCACGCACAAAATGCGTGCGTAAATGCTTAGTGGAAAGACCTTTTCTTCTGTATAAAAAGCCATCTTTGGCTGTTAGCTTGTGCAGTTGCCTAGTAACCAATCCCTAGGACTAGTTGGTTACACTTCTCAGTTGCCCACAAATTTCTGATCCCATTTGCTGGAGAAAAGTGTTGCCAAACCCTAACAGAAGTGATGGTAGAGCCCTGCATCATGCATTCTGTGGGCCTCTGCTATTTACAGACGTCTGGCACATGCAAGCTCTTTATTAATGCTGACCTTTCAGACGGGCCGCTCTGCTCGTCTGAGAACCATCCTAATGAAACTGCGGACCCAACCTTAAAGGGGCTTTGTTCATTACCCAGCATGCACCTCCAGGGCAGGGTTATGGTGTTAGAGTCGAGCGGCAGTTTCGGGCACGTGTCTTGTACCGTTCTGTCGAAACTATGAACTTGATTCTGACCCTGGTGCGATTTGACTTGCCCACCAGGCCCAATTTGAGGGGGGGGGGTGTCTTAGGTCTGTGTTAAAAACCTGCTTTTTACCTGCCCTCCTGATTTTATTTTCTGATTCTATAATTAAATAATAATAAATAATACAATTTCCCGGTTTTATAAATCCCCACCGATATATTCTACACTCTACTTACAGTCCTGTCACTTCAAGTGAGGAGTCTGGGTACAGATAGCTGCTGGCAAGAAAGCAGGAAAAACTGAGTATTATCATCAGACTTTACCTGAAGTAGTTCTGAATTCGGGCTCATCGAAGAGGTATTGACACCTTTGCAGTGAGCCTGTGTTCGTGTTCCTGTGTTCATTTTAACAGATCGTAGAGCTTCGGGGTGGAGTCCCAGGGCAAGTTCGGCACGCTCCGGTTTCACCGGCTTAATGGAGCTTTTAAAGGATCGGCCTACAGTTCCTCTGCCTCTCTCTGATTCACCCGCACGTTTTCCATTTCTCTCTTTCTGTTGCTTTCTTTTTAACAGTGGCACAGACCGGCTTCATGATTTATTAACTGCAGTTATTTGACAAAGCTCTGAACTAGAAAGACATTTGATAGACTCTCCTAGTGGTGGAAACAATTTCAAGGCAACTTCACAGATAATTAGGCTCTTTGGCTGGTGGGCCTGATTTAAAAATAAGCTCAAAATATTAACCCCCCGTATGCACACAATCTGCAACGAGTAAGGAGAGTGTAGGGGGGGGGGGCATCGTTTTTCTTTTTACGTTTCGCTCAGAATGAGAAACACCCTTGTGGCTTTTATGATGCAGGGCTCACTGAAGCACCACAATGTGTGGGGTTATGCCAGATAATCACTGGACTGAAAAAAAAAAAGTTTATTTTATTTTATTTATTTTTGTTAAATTGATTGAGTTTTTGGCCCAGCTGCCCAGTGGCCAGGCTGTGACTCTGACCTTTCCACAGAGGGATGCAGCAGCTCCCATAATTGTGTTTCTGTTTTCATGTGAGTGCGAGTCGGGAGGGGCAGCTTAGTAAATTGCTTTTCGCCTCTTCCTGACACACGCAGAAACACAGCAATACTGAAAGCAAGCCGAATGTGCTCATTATCTCCTCAATGCTATGCAGGGCTGATGACTCCCTACCATTTCAGATGTGTTTGTGTGTTTTTGTTTGTGTGTGTGTGTGTGTGTGTGTGTGTGTGTGTGTGTGTGTGTGTGTGTGTGTGCGTGCGCATGCATCTGAGTGAGAGTGATAAATATCATCACTTATGCACCATTTATGCTATACCAAATTCTAAAAATAAATAAAACACAAGGAAGGTGAAAGGGTCGGTGTGCACTATAATAATAATAATAATAATACCTGGCATTTATATAGCGCCTTTCTCGATACTCAAAGCGCTTACAATGATGAGGGGAAACTCGCCTCAACCACCACTAATGTGCAGCACCCACCTGGGTGATGCAGCGGCAGCCATTTTGCGCCAGAATGCTCACCACACATCAGCTGAGGTGGAGAGGGAGAGAAGAATTTTTTTGCCAATTAAACTGGGGGATGATTCAGTGGCAGATTGAAAGAGCCTGGGTTGGGAGTTTAGCCAGGACACCGGGGAAACCCCTACTCTTTGCGATAAGTGTCATGGGATCTTTAATGACCACAGTGAGTCAGGACCTCGGTTTAACGTCTCATCCGAAAGACGGAATCTCCTACAGCACAGTGTCCCCATCACTGCACTGGGGCATTAGTGTTTTTATTTGACCAGAGGGAAGACTGCCCCCTACTGGCCCACCAACACTACTTCCAGCAGCAACTTGGTTTTCCCAGGAGGTCTCCCATCCAAGTACTAACCAAGCCCACACCTGCTTAGCTTCAGCCATTCAGCAGGAGCAGAGTGCATGGTGGTTTGAAATATTACAAACATTGTATTAATTTGAATCCACATACAAGCATACTAATGTTGTCATTTTGACTGAATATGAAAGTAAACTTGAATTGTAGAGAGAATAGGCTTTTGTGACGCACTGTAACAGTAAAATATTACTGTGTTATGTGAGTGGTATCCTCAAATTCCAAAACAAGTGTGTCGCTTCAAATCAGTGGCCTTCTTACAGAGAGAGAGACAGACAGAGAGAAAGATGGAGAAAGAAAAAGAAAAGTTGTTAGCAGAATAGAAAATTGGTGCGTTAAAATAAAAGTTTTAAAATAAAAGAAGCAAAACGCTGTCTGTGGTATTAAAAGATATGGTGTAAGGTGTGAGTCTGGTTTTTCTGCCATAGTTCTGCGACTCATTTTACGCTCTCTGGGGTTAGGGAGCCAGGCCCAGTCCTCTCTGTCCAGAAAGAGAACAGAACAAGGACCAATGGCATCCTGACCCACAGTAAAGCATAGGACAGCCCCACAGCCACAGGTGGGAGCAGCCCCCCTATGTCTGAGCCCCACCCCTTCAACCGCTGGCCGTGTGGCACACTGCTACACACAGGCAGACGGGGTGGGCCCAGGGCCTGTCCATCACAACAGCTTATCGCTTGAACAGAGCTTAGAACTTGAGCAGGCGGTTTTTTTCAGCTCGAAAGGGATTATGAGTAATCACACTTACGGGTAATCACTGCGCGCTCGAAGGGAGGATGTGTTCGCGGCTCAGGGTTCAAAGTTCAGTACTTCCTGGGCTCAGAATTTCAGGCAGTGACCCCTTCCTGGTCCATCAGGCCAAGGGTGGATACAGTCTCGAGGCAGCTAGGGACATTAGAGGAGAAGTGCATATGTTTCTCCTGCCCTTAAAACACTGAGGGTGGGCGCGGCAACGTGTGGGCGCTGTAATGGTGAAGTATGGGACATGACAGGTGCCCGGTGTTCGCCCCTCAGAATAGACACCCGGCCCCAGCGTTGGGCGGGCGCTCCGCTGAAGGATCGGTAAGTGGATACGCACCGTCGGGAAGCCTCACATCTATCTGAATAGCACTTAAGGCCTGAAGGCTTTTAGTCTCAGCCGTTTGTGGGATTTTGGATTGAGCTCCCATAGAGAATAATGAACATTTGCATTTGGTTCAGCATGTTTGCATTGCCTTGCACTGGGTGTTTGATCTCAAAGCAGATTACAGAGGAATCGATGCCTAAAAACTGTTTGCGTGGTCTATATAAAAGGTAGGATATTATTTCCAATGAGCGCTGGAATTAAGACTCACGCAGGGCAAGCGCACTCGTTTATTTTTTATACGAAGCAATTGTTTCTGAAATGAAAAACTTGTTCAAGGAGATTCCTGGAAAAATCACTCAGATTCTCCCTCTTCTCCCTCACCCTCTTTTTTCTAAAACCTATGCTACATACAGCGGTGTATGTATTCCATTATTTGTCAGGGAATTCCCCTAGATATGATGATTCGATTATATATGTTGCTCCAAAGCCTTTAGTGTTTGTTAAATCAGATTTAGCAATATTTACAATGGGTGGCATTTGATTTGTTTGGTCTGGTGTCAAAAGTGCTATGTTTTCATATAGCCTTTTGCAAACATAAATTGTCCATTGTGTTTGTCTCACAATAACAGTACATGGGATTTAATTTCAGCTTGTAGAATGGCCAATGTTTTTTACTTGCAACAAGGACTTGCTGGTAGAAGTAGATGTCTCTGGGTTATCTAATATAGCGGAAATCGTAGAAGCAGTGGCGATTATAGGAGTCATGAGAATAATGATGCTACCTCATAGTATGACTTGCAGTGGACCAGCACCTGTAGCAGTAATAACAAATAAAGCCGAAGTGGCTGTATAAGTTGCAGCAGCAATAGTATATTTGATTAATTAGTTGCAGTAAGAGTGATAGGTGAGGTAGCAGTATCGGTAGTACTCATAATGGTAATGGCAGTAGTGCAATATCTTTAGCGGAAGTAGCACTAGCAATGTCGCATCCCAACAGTACAATCAATAGGACAGCATTAGCGCGCAGCTGCAGAGAGCGTCAGGACCGAAGAGCTGCGATGATGAGGCGAGTCTCCTCCTCACCTGCACTCTGTCGCTTAATTAAATTCAATTTTGGCTTGACGAGCAATTAATCACGGCACCTTGGTTAGTGGCAGGGTCGTATTGATTATTGGGGTAGACTATTTATTACCCTAGGGGGTGCTCTGTGCGGTGACAACATTTTACCAGGGCAGGAGTGGAGTATTGATGGAGGGGGGGGGGGTTGATGCAGCAAATATGTTTCAGCCACTTTGATCTCATGAGAAATGTCCCCCCCCCCCACACCCAAGAGCTGAAGGGCCCTATTCTTACCCTCTACTTTCTTCATTATCACTGTGCCCCCCCCAAAGAGTGACAGGAAACAAAACCCCTGCTGCTTAGCCTCTGATGAACTGCTGAGAGGAAGGGAGTTGGGGGGGGATGGATGGGGCGCACAGCACCACCGCTGGTGCACAGATGTCTAACGCGCTGCGACGTGGCGAAGACAGCATGGGGAGGCGCCATCACGCTCGGGAAGCGTGCTCAGAGAGGGAACACGCGCCGCCTGCTTTTACCGGGATCCCCTGCCTAGCTGTGGGAAGCAGGGGATTCTGGGTGTTCGTTTTCAAAACGCCTGCCAGCGCCTGCCCGTTATGGCCCTGTCACACTATTGCGTATGAGAGAAACGTATATGTTGTGTATGTAAATTCATAAAATAACTGTACGGTACACCTTCATGTCAGTGTATGTCAGCGTATGACCAGCGTACTCGACCTATGAGTAACGTACCTCTAGCGTAATTCTAGCGTATTCAGCGTATGCCTAGCGTATGCTTAGCTTATAAACCATACGTCCGAAAACGCACAAAATTTTTAAGCATGCTTAAAAAACTTTTTGTGCCTCGCCGTATGCCAGCGTATGCCACCGTATGCCACCGTGCTTGAAACGTATACAACCTATGCCTAACGTACCCCTAGCGTATGTCAGCGTATATCAGCGTATGAGTGATATTTTTCATACGCTGGCATACGCTAGTACGATACGCAATAGTTTGACAGGGCCATTACCAGCTTGAACAAGCGCCACAAAACGGCGCGTCAAATACGAACGCGTCCCTCTTTTCCAGAGGCCTTACTAAGTAACTGCTCCACCTCATATCCACAATAATTTATGCTGCTGAATTTTATGATGGCACGTTTCTCCTCTCTATCTTTCATTCTCCCCCTTTTAGTAACTCGGGCCTCCTGTTCTTTTAATTTGGAAATTGAATAGGTAATTCGCGACTAAATGCGCTGAATTTATTAACAAGACTGGGGGGAGCATTAAAAGTCCATTGAAAGATGCTATTAAAGTGCCACTTTAATTGGTTTTTCTGCCACTAAATCTGTTTTTCCGCTGCAGGTAATGGGCCCATAAAAATATGAATTAGTGGGTTTTCTTTACACGCTCGACAGTCCTTGGATGTAGGTGCCCCTCAGCCCCAATCAACTGTCCCACTGTGCGGCAGAGCGGCGTTGTGTCAAGGACCAGGAGAAAGCAAACTCCCCAGCAGCAACACACTTCTCATGCAGTCTTTCCCTCCTTCACTTTTCCCGCACAATTTTCAGTTCCAGACAGCACCTCTCAGATTGCCGCTATGTCAGTCAAACCCACTCAACGCCAGCTGAAGCACACGAGAAAGTCTCTGGCAGGCGGTTGGGCAGGCAGGCGAGTACTTATGAGCGATCGCCACATGCCACGCAGAACTAGGAGAGAAGTCTCTCATTGAAGGCACTGCCTGTCGCCACCTGGAAGGAAAGCAGTGGACTTTAGATTGCAGTAAAACTATTCCAGAAAGAACACCAAATGTGCATGTTTTACAGTAATATGTGTCCAACTTATCCGGGGAAAACTATGGGAATTAGTAGCATTAGCCAACTCTGAGTTACAGTAGTGTAGCTTTGTAGTGCACAGTTAGATTTTGTTCAAATAAAATGCTACAAAAAGTAAAAGTGTTGAAATACTTCCTTACAGAAATTGTAAAAAGCTGATCCTGTGCACACAATCGCACAAACCTAGTAAAAAAATGTGTGCTTCACAAAGCATTTTCATTGCTGACAGCTATCTTTTTATTTTGGTCACTGTGACAGTCGTCTTTCCTAAACTGAAACCAACTACCCCTGTAATTCTCTTTTCGGATGCAAAGTTATTTAATATAGCTAAACATTTTCCACTAAGAGCAAAAAACATTTTCTTGTTCACAACGTTTTACATTTTTGGTCCGAGTTAATGAAGCCGAAGTCAATTATGTATGTAGCACAGAAACGGATAAACTGGTATCAGGTAAAGCAATTTGCTGCATATATTTATACACGTAAGACAATAACAGTAATACTGAATAGTTCTAAAAAATACTAAGTAAAATTCAAAAACAAATTACTTTTTCGAAAAACAGTGCATTGTATAGGAAGGCAGTTCTCCAGGCTCCCCCACCCGACCAATTGCAATCACTGGGTTTAAATAGGGAAGCCTCTGGCTTGCAGGCCTGTTTACAATATACACTGTATGGGCCTGCTACAAAACTAAAGCAGTTCAAGCATCAAACTCTGGCTATTTCACAGGTCCCTTGTAGTTAATGGTCATGTTAATATAGCACGTTTAAGTGTTTGATTTCATACAGTTAAATAGGCTCCAAGGTCTCTGCAACATATAGAGTTTAGTAAATTCTTTATGAGTCTTAGCCAAATGCACCTTTACGTAAGACAGTGTGGAATTGGAATCGAATGGAGTTTATCACGTAGCTCCTGGCGTTGGATCTGCTTTGCTGTAGATGCTTCCCGGCGGGTTAGGCGCTTCCCGGCATATCCAGAGTGTGGACTGGAGATCCGGTAGCGTTCCGCCGCGGTGCTGACTGGATAATGACATGCAACGCGCCACTGGGCCGAGCCTCTAACCAGATGTTCCCTTTATCGCTGCTAGCAGGGGATTCGTGCCGCACTGCTTAACTCAACTGGATCGTTTATCATGGGCTGAGGCACTTAAATCGTGTAATCCAATCTCATTATTGTACAGATGTGTCTGCCGCATGCGTTAAAGAGTCCTTGGGTTGTTGGGGCTGCAGGGGGGGAGGCCCCGAACAACGACTGATTTTGTTTGAAATATCAAGAGAGATCATATCCGATGTTGCATGATGATTTTTTTTTTTCTTTTCTGTGAAGAATTTATGTTATGGTCTAAATAACTTTAAACCTCGTGTCTCAGTGGGCTTAGTGTATTGTGTAGGAGAAATATATGCCTGCCTCTCTCACTTGATTGGTTTGCTGTAGGAGATTTTTAATTCATTTTTTACCTTTGTTCAGCAGTAATTGTTCCACAAATTAGATACATTTGTATTTGAGCTATTACTGGCTCTTGTTATGCATGTTAATTTAATTTAGCTTCGCGGTAAATCTAATATGAAGTATAAACACGCACATTTTTACACCATCGTGTTTTTTCAGTATAATTTTTTTCCTGTGGTGATTTGCATTATGTGGAATATTCCGGAGCTGCCAAGGCAGAGGTAGCCGTGGCCTAGCTGCGTATAAAAAGAAACTCACACCTGACAGAACGAGACGAGGCAGACAATGAGCCAGGCTGTCTTTCTCCCAGGAATTATTCAAAGCTTATTTAAGGTGGAAAGATTCCCCATTGCACTCAGGTATTTGAAATGGTTATTTTCTCTTAAAACATTACATGCTAACAGGCCTTATTTGGCAGACATTTTACATCGCCTCCCACTTAATTAGATTGAGCTGAGACCTGTGCTTCTAAAAATAACCGGAGAATTGCTGAATCTCTTTTAGGCGGTGGGAGTGATGTTCTGCCGAGAACACAGGCTGTAACGAACCGAGCCGGGTTTACGCAATACAGCCAGGATTCGTATGTTAGTCAAATTATGCAATCTATGATTTCTTAGCAAACAAAATTTTGTCGTATATTTTAACAATGTTTTAGATGCATAATATCTGTTGTTTTTTAAAGTTGAATTTGTAATTTAAGTTTTGTTTTTGCCCTTCATCAGATTATACTGTAGATAAAGTTAGTGAATGAAGGAACAGCGGCACACAACGTTAATGTCGCCAATGCCGTATGACTTCCTACTCATTGACCAGAAAATCAAGTCAAACAACATTATATGGAGGTCATCGTCCTCTTAAGTCAATTCAATTACTGGAAGTGTTCTTTTTCTTCTTTTTACAGATTATAATTAGTGTGTGTCTGATGTAGTTTGGCACCGTCTAGGTTTGTAATTGACTGTAAATAAGTGAGTGGAGTCCTGGAAGACCGTAAATGTTTGCTCCGATATGGTCAGGCTGGTGCCGAAGAGATAAGAAGAAGAGTCGTCGCGTCATCATCACCGCCACCATCTCTTCTCCGCCTGTTTACGGAGCTCTCTTGTTATTCTTGAGGGCTGCTCTTCTTGACCTTCAGGTGTCTCTGTCTCTGATTATTTTCTTATTAGAGCGGACAGAAAGTAGTGTCATTGTGTTTTTGTACGCTTCGCTGGCGCATGTCTGTGGCTATGCGGAAGCCTGTTGGATTGTTATTGAAGAAGAGATTTATGCAATTGTCTTGTATTTCAGCGCTTTGCTCAAAGAGCAGCAGAAAAGTCACATGAATATTGCAGCATATGCTTTTGTGTATGTTAATACTTGTTTATTGATTTATATCACTATTACTGTTGTGAATGCCATCATCAGCATCATGGTCTTAATGATTTAATCGGTGTTAAAAATGATTTATGTCACCGTTGTGGTCGTTGGACTGAAGACTGGTGTGATTTACTGCTCACACATTTCTTTTGTTTTTGTTTTTGTTTTCGTTTCTGCAGGACAAGGGCAATGTTGGAGTTGTATTTAATGTTGGAACAGATGACATTAATATTGAAGAAACGGCAAAGTTTGTAAATGATGGAAAATACCACATAGTGCGGTTTACGCGGAGTGGCGGTAACGCCACACTACAGGTGGATGACCTGCCTGTCATTGAGCGATATCCTACAGGTAAGGAACCCCTATTTCCTCACTGCATCAATTATCAGTGTCTATTAATGAATAAATTACCAACTCAGTAATTTCAGGCAGGCATAATTGGTGTTGAAATATATGGAAGGACATATGAAATTGTGATCCAGTTGTTTTGTTGGTGCATATAATGTGTCTCTTTTTCCTCATTAAAACCATTCTATTATCTTTATATTAGTCTAAAATGTCAATATGTTAGCAAAAATGATGACTGTCGCTGGAAAAGGTTCTAAATGACAAAGTGCAGTTTACTGAAGTCACTAACATCTCAAATGCTAAATGACTTTGACAAAAGCTTCAGACTTTCAAAAGGAGTATGTAGTGTTGCTATCAGTTGGTCATTGTATTTTCATTCTACATCACTATGTGTTTGAAAATTAGAAATTGAGAACATTTAAACTGTCAGAAGAGCTTAAATGCAGCAAAATAAGTGAATTATAATTATTATTATTATTATTATTATTGATAGTAGTAGTAGTAGACACAAGATGTACAGCAGCTAAGGTAGCATTTAGCTCTCCTGACTGTTTACTTCACCAAGGTTTCCATTTTTTACACTGTGAAATGTACATCCCAGTCCATAGAAAAACGCACACGAGGAGGATTTAGCGTTTTCATTCATTCCGGTCTCAACGGGAGCCTTTAACTCCACAGGCATGGGGCCCGGAACAAACTAGGGACACACAGACGAACACACACAATTACTCCCTCCTTCTTTACGATCAAAGCAGAAAAAGGCCTCCTTAGAGTGCTTCTCTTACCACACGGCGTGCCAGGGCACAGGCAGACGATAGACATTATTTCCGATGGATTGGCTGCTGTCTGAAATGGCAGAGATGCCACTGCACCAAGAGGAACTGCCAACGAATAGAAACGGCCCGCCGCGGTGTGTAATGTGTGGTGACCTTCCTGGGCATGCACATGGCTTTCCTCAAAATGAAAGGGGTTGTATTTCACCAACTCAATTGCTGTTTTTTGCCTGAGGTATGAAAGGGAATTAATGGATTCTGACTTGCCTGGTACATTGGAGAATTCACCTCGAGGTTAACTCCTTAAGAAACTGCTACCATGCACACATACACGCATACATATGCATAGTCAGTCATAAGAGTGGCCGCGACCTGTCGTATGAGTTACACACAAGCAGCCTGTTATGCGCCAAAGCCAATAGGCCTAAATTATATACCCAGCTACTGGGTTGTTTTGATTTTGATTATTTTAAAGAGAATATTAATTTGAATTTATAAATTGCTCACCATAATCGTTACCATTACCATGTTTAAATTACCCTGTTATTCTGTGTTCGTATTGTTAAAATGATAGGATTGAAATATGTTTTGTAGCCTACACATAAATGTATAGCAAGCACCTTGCATTTCCATTCCTCAATCAAAGAAAATAGTTAATCAACGTCCAAGTTAATAGTCTAGATGCAAAAATACTAATCGTCCTCACTCGCTACCTAATCGAAAGGAAAGCACGGCCTGCCTGATATTATCAGCCTGAAACACCTGAAATACATCTCGTTTCACTCCAGCCCACAATACACTAATTAGCATGTAGCATCTTTTTTCTTTTTCTTTTTCCCCTCATGCGATTCACTGGCTGAGGCCAGGAAAGCACAAGACATGTGCATGTACGATGTGTTTTGAACTATGTGCTCATGAAGGCTTGTCTTTTTTTATTTTATTTTTTCTCTATCCTTTTTAGGCAAGATGAGTGATTATGAATGCATCTTCTGGGTACAGGGGCAGGACAGTTGTCCCTATATGGCATTTTGGGGGCATTAATTATGCTAATAGGGAATTCACGTGAACACACGTTAATTTAAGAGCAAGCGCATCGCGGGTACACTCGCCTGTCAGAAGATTTCCGGATGTTAAGAATGTTTGGCGAAACCCAACGTGAAGTCATTGTATGGATCTCTTTCTAAAAAAGAATATTATAAAAATGAAGAGAGGACTAATGGAATGTCTTTGCATGAGGTCCATTGTCCTTGCAGTGCAATACTACACAAAAGTACCAATATGTCTCACCATTTTCATAAACACGTCAATGTGACGGTCTGGTACCGTTTCTCACTAACAATTTTGGAAAGTTTTACCTCAGCAGCAAACTAATAGAAGAAAAATTTAAAAATGGGCAGCCTGAATTTCTAGGAAGGTTTGTATGAGCAATGCACACCACGCTGCTAAAATCAAATGTTTGGGGGTTTTTTGTGCAAAGATGAGGTAAAGCTCTAAACATGGGTCTGTCGAGCTAGAAGTAGTGTTCATTTAAAATCTTAGCCTCCTCTTGTGCAATGTGCTTTTAACACCATACTTTCTATAATTTCACTCTCTTTAGCCATTTTTTACCCATTCTTGTGTGACTGCATGTCCACAGTTGGGCTTATGCTGTAATTCCAGGGCCGTCGTTTTTTTCTTCTTCTAATGTGACCAAAGAAATCATGAAACACGTTACAAAAAGCTTAAATTCTTGAGGCTTTTCTCATTGAATTTCACATTCTAATTAGGCTTCCCCATCAATTATTCTGCAGTCTTTTAGCAAAACTGTTTTTCAATTTTAAAATGAATTGTTGCACAAAAAGAGGTCCAACAGGAAGTGCATTAATTTAGTTAAAGGTTGGTTAGTCTTTTAATTAATTCGGAGCTGCAGGTTTTCATTTTTCAAGGCGGAGTAATTGCAATCCTTCACTAACCAAAGATTCATCTTCGATGCAAGATTAAATTCACAGGCAATAAGAAAGGAAGAAGAAAAGAGCTTCAGACACCCTTAGAATCAAGAGGCCGGGATTCATTTAGGTCGCCTCGAATCCTGTTGCGTACATTTGCAAAGACAAAGACCCACAGAGCCTGCACAGTGCATAACCGTTTTTGCATTGTTTTCAAAGCAGCCACCAGAACACTTCATGACATTGTACTGCATAAATAAACATGATAATTAGAAATGCATTACACTAATGAAAAGCAATTAACGGCAGCGTTGCTTTGCCATTTGCACGTTTTCAAGCAGACAGAAAAGGGTGATAAACCTTTTGTGTGAGATGTGCTTCATCATTGACCGCCCTCAGAAATGTAGCTCGGTTTCCGTGTAAGAGAAGAGCTCATCCATCACAGACATCACTTTAGGACGGTGGGGTGGATTAAAGTGACTTTTGCCGGTTGCCGAGCCTCAAACATGGCCTGGATTCAGTCAACATTTCTTTCTTAACTTTGTCTCACTGTTGAAGAAAAGTTATATTCGAGTTAAAGTTCAGCCGTCTAAACAGTCTAAAATGAACTTTCTGAGCAGAGATAGTGAAAAAGAAAACAATGACCACTTGTATTTATTTACAAGTCAAAGTTAAGGATGGCGAATGCAGGCCGATATGTATATTGCTGCTGCCACCATTGCATGTTGAGTCAAAGTTAAGGATGGCGAATGCAGGCCTATATGTATATTGCTGCTGCCACCATTGCATGTTGCAAGACTGGGCTTCTTTTAGACCGCCATTTCTTCAGATGCATTATTAATTTTATTTGTATCTCTCTCTCTCTCTCTCTCTCTCTATCTCTCTATCTATCTCTATATCTATCTATCTATATCTATTGTAGTAGACACTTTTTTATATTGGGAATGTTGAACTGCTCTTCACTGTTCAAGTGCCATAAGCAACTGTTTTTATTTATTTAGTTGAATCTCTCCAAGTCTTACAAAAAAAAAAATAAAGGTTAAGAATGCTCTATGGCAGCCTTGCAGTAATCAGGATTTGATTGACTTTATGTATTAAAAAAAAGAAAAAACAGATAAGCCCAAATGAATTACTTTTTTTTTTTAATGAGAGGCAGAGTGAGAGAGGAAGACTGATAAGACTGGCCTGTTGTATGTAATTACATATTTGTGTACATATACTGAACATTGATTTTGATGTGGCTTGTTACTGCTGGAAAAGATAAACGCAGCACTGTGTAAAATCCTTTGGCCCTCTTCAATTGTAGCAGAGGTAAAGTGTTGTGCCTCTTATTCATTTATGTGTATTCACAAATTAAATGAAGCCGAATATTCTGGATATGTCAGGGATTAATGACATACACAGATGAAATCACTAATATTTTTTTTTTAAACGTAGAACCTCACTGACTCCACAGTCCACATAAAAAATACTCTAAATTAAATGAATTGCGTGTGTCTACAAGAACAAGTTATGAGTTCGTTGAGTACAAAATTTCACACTGTCCAAAATGTCTTCCGAAAATCATTTAAGCTGAAGTGAAGGTAAAATACAGTATATGCTATTTTAAGACAACTTTTATCTCACATACAGTCCATCGTCCATACTCCTGTCTGCACATGTCACAAAGGACAGCTGACGCTGTTTTACTGCGATTGAACTAAGATATAGGCCCCATGTTTCTATTGAAATTACCGCCAAAACGCTCCCATATCCAGGACCTGTGCATTCTTCATTGGATAACCAGCATTGATTGATCAGTTGATCACAGTAATGATAATAGTAATGGTATGATAATGACATTAACGATAATGATAATAATCGTGGTAAACAGTGATGATAATCACTGTGACTATTTTAATGCCGAATATAGGACCCCCTTACCCACCACAACCCCCCTCCTGCCAGCCAAACCATTACATCCCCCCCACCCCAGCCCCCTTTAATCTCATTAAAAATCACATCTCAAGCAACGAGAGGCTATTAGACCAGGTCCGTATTCCAATTAGAGCCGTCCCGCGTGCGGGACAATCGCAGGTACATTCTGATATCCATCTCCTGCTGCTTTAGTGCTGCGCACAAAGCCACGGCCGTAGCGAAAGCTCTCAGAGTAACGCAGTAACAATGCATCCATTAGGGCCGCCGGGCCCGGAGCCCAGCGCTGCCCGGAGCCCAGCGCTGCTCGGAGCCCGCTAACCGTCAGCACGCCAGGATAATGGAGCAGGTCCTGTCTGTGCTATTAGACCTTATCAGAGCACGTTGCTCTGCTGCCACGCTCCCTCTGCTTGCTCCTCGTGTGCCTTCCAGTCAGGGATCCAGAAGCTTCATGCCTCCGGCGGCGGTACAGCCAAGGTTTATAAATCCGCTGCGACTTTATAAAGAGACTGCGGCGTGCTACACAGCCCATCGCTACTGCAGGTGTAAACGTATCTGCCGATACCGTGGCGTTTTCCCACAGAGCTGCGGGAACCATTTGTGTCCCGTTCTCCGGCTCTTTTCTCGTCTTGTATCTCACCCTAGGAGTGGCGGTGATATTTGCGTTTTTTTTTATTTATTATTATTTGCGTTATTTACATTTTTTTATTTATTTGCGTTTGCCTTTATACACATCGGGAGCACTTCTGCGGGTTTGTTATGTGACAAAGCGCCACCTTATCGGACCACTTCATTAACAAAAAAAACAAACGGCGCTCGCGTCGAGCCAGGCCGCGCGGGACGGCGCTAGCTGTTCGGTGCCGCCTGGTCCGGGGAGATAAGCCGGTTTGTTCTGAGACACCGATCTCGCAGCGCAAGGCAGAGGCGCCATTCGGAAAGCACCAAGATGAATGCATCCCAGAACGGAAAAGGGGGGGGCGGGATGGCTGCAGATAACAGCATTGTTAAATAAACCGAAATCCTTGGCACACCAACCCCCCCTCAGGAGGATCAATACACGATCATGGCCTGATTACATTCACACTTAATTAATCCGGCGCTAAGAAAGATGGAGAGGAGGTTCTGTCGGAGGAGAAAACAAAGGTGGGAGACGCAGGGAGGGAAGTGGACTGGGGGATCGGCACCGCTCTTAGTCTGCTGGGTGTCTCGTAACCCGCAGCTCCCTGGCGTGGCTGTGCTTTTGTATCATACGCTCAACCAAATGCCCAAAAAACATGGCTGCCATACTGTAGACTCCTGGGAAGAAGTGGAACTACAGACACACCTTTGCCAAGATTTCCAAGGTGTGTTTGTGTGGGTATGGGTGTGTGTTCTTTTTACCCTATTTCTCTCCCCATCTCTCTCTCGCTCCCTCTCTTTCTTTTTTCTCTCTCTCTCTCTCTATCTCTCTCCTCTCTCTCTCGTTCTCTCTCTCTTTCTCGTTCTCTTAGGATTCTCATTTTGTGTTTACATGACTTGCCAATAGCATGAAAGGATACTGGGTACATTATTTTCCCTGAAACCCTGTCATTTTGAAAGAGATTAATCTTTTGTCAGAAGATGACTGTGAGGCATAAACATACAAATAGACTTCTGACTGAGGGCCTCATATGGCGAGGAGTGGAGAGAGAGAAGCCATAAATAAGTAACAGCAGAGAGTAGAGGGGAGGGAGGGATGTATGTCCTGGGGCATCTCATGCCACCTCCTCCGTGACACCCGCCCCCATACACCCTGTCCACCCGTGTCCTGCCCCGGGCCCTTCCACACACCGTCGCTGACCCCTTTCATGGCCGGGACGCCAGGGCACTGACCACCTCGCCTTCCCAATTTTTTTTATTTAGTTTTACAGTTTTTTTCCTCCCTTCCTCCAAGTTAGTATCCATTAGATATGTACTGGCAGTCAGTCTGCACTTTTATATGGTGCAGTGCGCTTGTGTTCAGTCCATTTCAACGCATGCACACATGCGCATGCATGAGCATAAACACGTGCGCGCTTGTACATACACGTACGTACGCGCGCGCGCACACACACACTCACACACACATTTGCCTGTGTGTACAGCCTGGAACACAGACTTGTACCTGTACCAGGATGAGTCCTAGACAGCTGTATTTATATACAATGAAATGACAGCGTTTATTTTGTTCTTTGCAAGCACAGCTGGGAGAATTCAACAAAATGTGAGGGAAAAACTTGTGAATGTTAGCTCTTTTGCCTATGTATAAAAACGAAAGCTGATGACTCGCCTCTATATGTCTGTCCTCGTTGTTTCACGGAGGTGGCCGACTGTATTGGGTCTTCCGCTCCACTTAGCCCACTCCCTCGCTTCACAGAGAGAAATTGAATTAGGCTTCGCTGATTGCAAAGTTGTGCAGTGAGAGGGTAACAGAAGAGGAGGGGCCCCGATGTACCTGTAGTTCAGTGCGTCCACCCCCCCTCTCACCTCCCCTGATGTGATTAGGAAGAGTGATCAGCCAGGTCCATTCATCCAGCCAGACCAGACCGGGATCATACTCGCCGGGCCGCCCTCTCCCTCACAACCGCCCTTGGTTCCTCACTGTCCCGCTAAATTATTGTCACTCCCCCCAAACCTGCCCGCTCAGACAGACTTGGACATGACAAAGCATTGTCAATCTGCTGGAAGAAAGATCACCTGGAAATGCAATCATGGAAGACAATGTCACAGGGGAAAGGCTCTCAGAAGCTCACTGCTTGAAGGTTTTTATTTTTTATTTTTTTTTATTTTTGTAAAGGCAATTCTTCATGACAAAAGGGATCCAATCTCCGAACGCCACCACCCAGCCCTCCCCAAATAATCCACAGATGTTTCACATCTACAGTTCTTCAGTTGCTCCTGATCAACGTCAGTGTGACAAATAAAGCTTATTGCATCTGCAGTCACACAATTTCTTCAGAATATACGGTCTCTACTACAAGTATTTATGGTTTGAGAACAAACACACACATATTTCCTTCTGGCAAGTTGAAGGTAAAGTATTATTAACCCTTGTGTGGCGTTCGGGTCTGTGGGACCCGGTTCTGTACAAGTAATAATTATTCTGAGTCTGTTATGAAAATGTAGTGTATATTTACAAGAATTAAAATCCACAGGGTGCAGGGACATGTACAAAACAGGTCAGTGTGTTTCTTGGGCTTTGATTATTATATGCAATTATATACTTAAAGGTTTCATAAAACTGTAGGGCATATGCAGATGGAGGGGTTTCTCAAAAGGATCAATAGATGTAAAACATTGAATTCAGTATGTTGGACACTGTTTGCTCTTAAGTCTGAAGCTTTTGTCAAAGTCGCCTCACTCAGGTTAGCTCTGTTGTATGATGTATGTGTGGTTCGGCTACCCTAACGATTTCATTTGTTTCCTGTCTTTATTCTGAAAATTTCAAGTGTTCTCATCACTGAATTTACTGCTAATCTATTGTTACCTGCTAATTAGTCTCCTTTCTTAATGAAGATGGATGAAAATATGTTTCATAGGTATCATGTGTTCTTCTCTAAACCACTAACTGGGTGCAAAAGGTTGAATGTATTTTACAAATAATAAATAAAAAAGATGTTTCTTCTGAGCAATGTATAACTAGATAAAAAAAATCTGCCAAAAAAGAAAAAAAATGAAAAAAGAATTATGAGAATTATTTTGTAAAGATATGATATGCATATGTTTAAATTTGTGGATTGTGTTGGTTTATAACTTAACTTTATTAACCTAGTGAACAATTCAGCATACTAATTCTCAATTAATATAGGAATAATTTGTTTGATAAAATAAAATTAAATGATTTGAGTGAAAAGGTTTGATCAATGAAATGTTGTAGGTAGCTTTGTTTTTAAACTTCAAAAATTTACAGTACAAAAAACCTGTGGCAGTTGTATAGCTCAAGCTTTAAGTATTAACATTTAACCTTTGACCTTACAGATTTTAACCAATGAAATGTCTCTTTAAACTTTAAAGGCAACAATGATAACGAACGCCTGGCGATTGCTAGACAGCGAATCCCATATCGACTTGGTCGAGTAGTTGACGAATGGCTACTCGACAAAGGTAAAAACATTAAAACTTCAAATAAAAATAATTTGAACATAACCAAGTAAGACTTGTACCACCAATAAACCTAAAAATATAAATGTCCTGTAAAACTAAATAAAACAAAACTATTTAAAACTGAAAAATGTAGCTTGTAATATTTGCACACATTGCATAATAATGTATTCTTCTATTAAGAAACACCAGCTGTTTAATACGTATTTCCTGTTAACTTCAGGTTAAAGGGACTGTAAATATAATTCTAACTCAACCTCCTGAAGTAATATTAACAATATTAACAAAAATATCCATAAAGTATTCATACTATTGTTGTTCCCTGCTGTAAACGTATAAATGCTCAACTTAAAAAGCTCCAATAAGCAAATTATATATTTATATATGTATTTATGTTTGTAGTACATTTTATATATATATTTATATCTATATATATACATTTATATATACATATATACATGTATGTGTTTTATATTTATTATGGATTATGAAAACCGCACTGTTTAAACTTATAGCTATCATAAATAGAGTGCAATATTAATTGGCATAAGAAATGAAGTCCCTTTAACAAATATTGCAAATGTATAGAGGGAATTCAGAAAAAAGAAAAATGTATTTTAAAAATCAAAACATATTTTTTTGCATGCCTCTTTATGTATTTGCTAAAATCTAATTGTACTTAAAACAAAAAATGTGTCATTTAGTTTTTTTCGTTGTTTTTGTTTTGTTTTTGTTTTGTTTTCAGTTTTTAATTAAATTAATGCCATGAATGACTCATTTGTTCTGTGCTTCATATTAAAATCATATGTAATTTGGGCCATTTTATTTATAATATAAGTTTAAATTCCTGCCAACCTTTGCTAAAAGGCAATCAGAGTTATTGCATGGAGAGAGTACATGTATAGTATAGTAACATGTATAGTTGCATATAGTGTGCTTTGGCTCAGAGAGTTTTAGAAGCTACCAGGAATGATACTGCAGTCCTCATTAATGGACTCTGTGGACAGCCTCTCAACCAAATTCACAAAAGCAACTTTATAAAATTACAAAAAAGGGCACTGATCATTTTTTCAACAAAAATATTTTGAAGAACTTTCAGAATATTACGTTATTCTTAAAAAGTCTAAAACGTTACGATTAATTTAGGTTATAATGAAGTAGAACTCTTCGCAAGTCAGGAAACATCAGATGAAATAATATCAAATATCCTACAATATCACCATGATATTTTTAATAAAAATGTTGAATTTTGTCACTTGACTGAACTGAAGAACCCTCAGTCTGATATGTGCGTAGTATCTGGTATTGGTGTTCCCATCAGTAAGTCTCATTTTAGGTCACCAATCTTTGGAAAGAGGCATATATGTATAACACGCTGTTGTGAAATTATTATTTGAGGATAAAAGTGAGGGAAACATGGTCTGTCGTCTGTCACAGCAGCTTAATGCGAATGAGCATTACAAATAATGAGTCATATAAATCATATTAAAAATTACTGCCCGAGATATTTGTCTCTCTTTAATTCAGAAAATAATTTGGCTCTATGCTGCCTATTATATTGCTTTCAATTAAAGCAATTCTGATACGGCTCTAACAAGTAATTTGATTCATTGTTTTCGTTTTTTTTTTTTTTTTCTCAGGAAAAATGCTGTATTTTCAAATTGATTTGATTGTCCTTTTAGCAAAGCTTCATTGATTTAGCACTGTTCTAAATGTTTTCCTTCTTTGAATCTGCATTTCATAAGCATCCCATTATTACAAGGGAGATAAATTGCAGAGGCCAGCACTGGCATCTCGTAATTTATCGCTTTCATTAGCGACTGGGCAAATAATCCGTCTTCTTCGCCGGCGCGATTATTTCTCATCACTCTACTATTTTTTTTTTCTCTCTCTCTCACCGTGAGTGTCAGAGTCCGCAGTTCAACACCCCTGTTTGTATGTAACGTTGTTCCCCGCAGGGCGGCAGCTTACTATCTTCAACAGCCAAACCACCATAAAAATCGGAGGCAGGGACCGTAGCCGCCCCTTCCAGGGCCAGCTGTCAGGCCTCTACTACAACGGGCTGAAGGTGTTCAACATGGCGGTGGAGGGGGACCCCAACATCAAGACGGAGGGCAGCGTGCGACTGGTCGGGGAGTCGCCCTCGTCCATCACGCCCCAGTCCAGCGTCACGGCCAACCGCTCTGAGACGTCCACGTCCATCATGGAGATCACCACGACGACCGCCTCCAGTCGCCGGAGCAAGCAGCCAACTCCTCGTGAACCCCAGCAGGTCAGACTCAACTCACGTCAACAATTATTGAATTTTTTATTTTATTCCTTCTCTAGTTCTGCCCCACACCAAACAAGTCCTCTCTTGGGCCTGGATTTAATCAGCATTTGACTCACAGTTACGTTATTTTCATCACAGATTGGCATGTTCAACGATCGCTTAAATTAACTCGCCAAACTGTTTGTAGGATAAAAAAACTGAATGCTTACATTCATTTGTAAGTCAAAGTTGATTATAAATGTTGATTTAATCCAGGCAATGATAATTTATATTACATTTGATTTTCATTATTAGCTGTGCTGTCAATTGCTCAGTTGATATAGATGTGTTGAGATAGATGTGTACTTGCTGTGTTCCATAGAGCTTGTAGTGTCCTCAAATTTACTGCTGTTGTGTAGTGTTTCAGCAGTTACTTCTAAGATGTCCGCAGTGGAGAGTGGTCAGCTATACTGTTAGATCCTGATTGTACACCAAAACTTGCCATGCAAAATGGCTTTTAAATGGGACATCCTGTGATAGCTTTTGCCATTTTACCACATGTTAATTTTGCACTGCGTGCAGCAGCAATGAAAGATTGAGGAGGAGTAACACCTGGTCGATTTCTTCCTTCAGTCTAATATTGCATTATTCACATGCATTCATTTGTATAGCCTACTAAGTCATTAGCATGGTTTTGGCTGCTTTCTGCTTTATTATAATGTTGAGTATGAGTGAATCATCAGGGATGTAAAGTTGGTTTTCTTTATTTTATTTTGGAAAGCGGGTCTTGAAATCTTAACACCGTTAACTCTTAAATGACTGGGGTGCGGGAAACAAACTAGCGTTCGGTTTTTTGCAGACGGTCACAGAGCAGATTGCCAGGTTCATTGCAGGTCAGTGAGGTTTGAGGGTTTTTATCTATGTTGGATTGACCGTGCATGTCGCCGGGGTAGAACGGTGACTGCCGGCACGGCGATACCCTCGAGTGGTGTCCTACGGCGACAAAAAACAGCTGGAAGTGCTCTTCAAAACCCGTGCCTCACAAGAAGGAATGTGTTTTCGCTTTGAATAGCACCCATGCCACTTGCGTCATTGCGTGTCTGGGAACAAAAGAAAGGGGAGATATTTGTTTGCTTGTGTGTTTTGTGGAGCAGAATTGAGTTCCTTTCATAGTGAATTGATGGGCCAGAGGATATCGGCCTCTTCAAGGCCTATATCCACAAGCAGTGACCGGAGAATAGAAGGTTTTTATTGACAGAGCAGTCTTCCAAGGATGTTTGCATTTTTTTCAGTTTTATGTTTTTTTAAGATGTACTCAACTGTAATCTCAGAACGTAAGTGCCTGATCTGTGTTTGCATTGAAATTGCCTGTGAGTCAACTAAGCAGCTAGACCAGGCAACCACTTCAATCTCATGAAAGGTTATTTAAAGCTCAGATAAGATAGGGACCATTTAAAAAATATATATTTTGTGTTTTACTTCCATCTCAGTAAAAATGGTCCCAGAATGGGTTAAGCATGTTGTGCACTATGAACATAATTCATTACACAGTGTTTCATGGGGGTGTGGTAGGAAAAGGCACATTTCTGTCTGGGAGAATACTGGGGGTGGAGTGGGAATCAAGTTAAAAGTTTAATGTTTTGTAAATATGCATATCTGTACAAGAATGTGTACAATCTGCATGATATGGCTAAGGTGAGTTAAATGAATCTCCTTTACATTTGAAAACTAATTATATATTTAAATGCATGTTCTGCTCAGATTGGCTCTTATGTCTCATGGGTACATGGGCGTGGTGTAGACTTACGGTATTTTCTCACACTGTACGCAGTCAGCTGATAATGGCTTGAGGGAATGATTTTCAATGAGGTTTTAATTGCCAGCATGTTCAAAGTTGTGTTACAATAACCGATTTATGGCTTCCGGTCTGGGTCACGCTTAAGATGGCAGCTTGATCTCTGTGCTCCCCGAAGGTTTAGTAAAATAACCCTGAAAACATTTCAGATAACACTAAAAAGGGTGTTTTTATAGATTATGAATAACAGGGTAGCTACAAGAAGGAGGAAAACAACGTCTACAACAGAAAACATGGATGAATCGACAATACAAAGCGATGCTACTCGAAGTAGCTCACCGATCTACGAGGTGAATGAGGAAGAGGGAAAAGATGTCAGCTTACGAAGTATACTGAACGAACTCAGAGACTTCAGACGGGACAATAAACAACAGCTGACAGAGATTAAACAAGAACTGGGTAGAACAAACTCCAGACTTGATGAGGCGGAGGGACGGATTGACGAAACAGAAACAGCATTGCAGGCAGCAGCAACGCTTTTGAAGCGACTCTCACAGCGCCAAACCAACATGGAGGCCAAACTCACTGACCAGGAAGGACGGGCTCGCAGAGAAAACATTCGGATCTATGGCATACCTGAAGAAGCGGAGGGTAACGACATGTCTAGCTTCCTGGAAAACTTACTAAAAGACTCGCTTGATTTCCCACATGATATGGAGCTAAAAATCGAAAGAGCACACAGGACACTGGCGCCCAGGCCCTCCGACCCACAGGCAAAGCCCCGGGCTATCATTGTCAAACTAGCGAGCTACAGAGTGAAGGAAGAAGTGATCCGTAAGGCTTGGCAAAAGAAAGAGATCTTCCACAACAATACCCGCTTCTACATGGATCATGACTACCCGCCCACAGTCCTTAAAAGGCGTATGGAATATGCTGAAGCGAAGAAGATATTAAAGGAAAAAAAGGTCAAGTTCCAGACCCCTTATCCAGCGAGACTACGGGTTTTCTACAGTGATGGCACCCGCCTGTATCAGAATGCAACGGAGGCGACAGAAGACATGGCTTCGCGTGGTTTTTCAGTCACCATCATACCTGCCGCAACCAATCCAGATCAGCGGGAGATGGAACTTTTATCCACATGGCAGGTGACCGGGGAGCGACGCATCGGAACTTTGTGTGCAGCTGAAGCGGAGCCACAGACGAGGCAGACTTCTCGCAGCCGCCCACAATACAAAGAAAAACTGCAGGAATTTAGGGCCAGGCGGTGATCCTCTGACAAGTACAGACGTATATATGATCGATGGACGGAAACCAAACAGATGCTGATGCAGATAAGTCTGTCGTAGCTTATTCCTTATTTTAATTATTGGTTTGTTATAGGCTACTAGATTGCATAACCAGTCAATAGGTCTCAACTTGAAATCCTACGACTCCTATCTTACCATTAGACTATGTAACGTAGTCGGGACACAGAGAATCTCAGTTATGATGGTAACTGTTATGCAGCCATCTCAAAGGGCCCTACTCTTTGTAAAGAGCAGGATATCCCTTTATGGGCGCTCTGACATCTCGAGCCCCTTAAAGGCTCAATTAGAACGAGCCTCAATATTGGAAGCAAAAGACACTCAGGTTCGATTTGTTTTGTTACTGATCTTATCTTGCTATGTTCATCTCTCGATGTTCACGAGAGTTATAGGGATGTATATCGTTTTGAGTATTGTTCACTGTGCAGGGAGAATTACAGTATGTGTAGCGCATGTTAGAGACCATGGCTAATAACCAACATCTTAAAATTATCTCATTTAACGTTAACGGGGTTCTAAATCCGATTAAGAGAAGTAAGATCTTGAATAAAATGAAAAAGGAGAATGCACAAATTGTATTACTACAGGAAACGCACCTTAATTCTACTGAACATGAAAAGTTGAAAAGAATTGGTTTCTCTAAAGTATACTATTCATCCTACAAATCGGGCCACAGGAGAGGGGTAGCCATTCTAATATCTCAAAGAGTTCCATTTGAACAGCTTTCAGAAATAAAGGACAAGGAAGGAAGATATTTATTAATTTCGGGAAAGATTGAAGGTGTCCAGATAACTCTGCTTAATGTTTATGCCCCCCCAGGTAGCGATGTTTTTTTTTATAGAAAAATGATAGATCTAATGACAGAAGCGACAGGCATTGTTATATGTGGGGGGGATTGGAATATACGCCTTAATCCTAAAATAGATTCTTCAAAAGAATCTATTCAAACTTCCCAACACAAGAAGCTTAAGGTTCTTATGTCAGAATTGGGTGTGATAGACCTCTGGAGAGACTTCTATCCAACAAATCGAGACTACACCCATTATTCCCACCCACATGCGGTCTATTCCAGAATTGACTATTTTTTTATTTTTAAAAGAGATCGCCATAGAATACATTTTTGTGAGATAGGAAATATTGACTTATCTGATCACGCACCCCTTTTGTTATCACTGGAAATCAATAATAATCCTAGAAATACACTATGGAGATTGAACCCGAGTATTCTGAACAATTTACAATTTAAAACACAATTGAAAGAGGACATAAAAATGTTTCTCGAGGAAAACGACAATGGGGAGGTAGGCCCAGAAATCATATGGGATACATTAAAAGCTGTGGTAAGGGGGGAAATTATATCTTTCTGCTCATGTAAAAAGAAAGAAAAGCAACTAAGATTATCAGAACTGGACAGAGAATTAAAGGAGCTTGAGACAAAACACAAGAAGGAGCCAAAATTAAGTCTTACTTTAAAACTAAAAGAAATTAGGAACGAAATAAATATTCTGTATGCACAAGAAATAGAAAAAAATATGCTTTATACAAAACAAAAATATTACGAATCGGGGTCAAAATTTTCAAAGCTCCTAGCAAGGAAACTACAAAAGCAACAGGGGGACAACACAATCTACAAAATTAGGAATCCGGACTCTAAAACTCTTTTATATAAGCAAAATGAAATACAAATGACTTTCCAAAATTATTATAAACAATTATATACACAGCCACATTTAGAGGAAGAACAGCGAATTGGACAATTCTTAGAATCCCTTAACTTACCTACCTTGTCAGGAGACCAAAATATAAAATTAATAGCGGAAATAACGAAAGAAGAGTTGAATAGTGCGATTTCTAGGCTGAAACCAAATAAGTCACCTGGTCCAGATGGTTTTTCTACTGAATGGTACAAGACCTTCAGGTCTGAGTTAGTGCCAACTCTTCTCCAGACATTTAACACAGCCCTGAAAGATGGGAAAATACCACCAACATGGAGACAGGCTACTATCTCTGTTATCCCTAAAGAGGGAAAAGACAGACTAGACTGTGGATCGTATAGACCAATTTCGGTCCTTAACACTGATTACAAGCTATATACATCAATTCTGTCCAAGAGAGTCGAAAAGATCCTTCCCGAGCTTATCCACACTGACCAGACAGGATTTATCTCCCAGAGACAAACCCATGATAGTATCAGACGTTCGCTGCATATACTGAGTCATATCCGAGAAAATAAATTGCAAGCCTTACTGGTCAGTCTGGACGCAGAGAAGGCCTTTGACTCTGTAAGTTGGAGGTTTCTGTATAGAGTTCTTGAGAGATTTGGGTTCCACGAAGAGTTTATTAGAGGAATTAGTACACTATACAATAATCCAACTGCCCGGATTAAAATAAATGGATACTTGTCAGACACTATCAAGTTAGAACGAGGTACAAGACAAGGTTGTGGAATGTCTCCATTACTGTTCGCGCTTTATATAGAACCTCTTGCTCAATGGATTAGACAAACTGATAGCATTAAAGGTATTTCTATAAACGGGGATCATCACAAGACTGCGTTATACGCGGATGACGTTCTGGTGTACTTAACCGAGCCTTCCAACTCATTTCCTGAACTGATTAAGCTTTTGGACACTTATGGCAAATTCGCAGGTTATAAACTAAATATTCAGAAAACCCAAATTTTGACACTAAACTATACTCCACCGAAACAACTAAAAGATAAATTCCATTTGAAATGGAACCAGACTACATTGAAATATTTAGGTGTACTGTTACCTAAAGAAACTTCCACATTGGCAAATATCAATTATGATCCCCTTTTGACCAAAATAAAATCAGATATACAGAGATGGAACTCCAACCCTTTCATGAGCCTCACCCAAAGAATTGAATCTTTAAAAATGAACATTCTCCCAAGACTCCTCTTTTTGTTTCAAGCTCTTCCCGTTGAAATCTCTGGAAAGCAATTCTCTGAGTGGGATAAAATTCTTTCCAGGTTCATTTGGCAAGGGAAAAAACCCAGAGTCAGGTTTAAAACTCTCCAACTCCCAAAGAGGGAAGGAGGCATGGCTGTACCACATTTGAAGGACTATGCCTACTCGGCTCAGATTAAGCCATTGATGAACCTTTGCAACCCAGATTATTGTGCTAGGTGGAAAGATATTGAATTGTCACTATTCAAGGACCCTCCAATTCAGGCAGTATTGGGCAATAAGGATTTGAGAACATTTATAAACAGTGTTCAGAACCCATGGATAAAATTCCAACTTAAAGTCTGGAACTCTGTTAGAGAAGAATATAAATTACAAGATAATTTAAGAATAATTAGATGGTGTGCCTATGACCCCGATTTCAAACCTAATCAATTAGACCCTAGATTTAAAAATTGGATAGCCAAAGGAATAACAACTTTTTATTCGATAACAGATAAGGGACAGTTGAAAGACTTCCAAACGTTGAAAGAAAAATATACTCTAGAAAAGCAAGACTTTTACAGATATTTACAATTACGAAATTATTTTGACCATTCCGTTAAAGATTACCTATTAGATATGGATGACCCAGTGTTGAAAGAATTTTTAGGGGCCTATTCATCAGAGTTAAACAGAGGTACTATTTCTAGACTATATAAGGGCTTCATGATGAAGAAATCTCATTCCACGGAATATGTTAAAAATAAATGGGAAACGGAAGGTAATCTTGTGATCTCAAAGGAGGAATGGCACAGCTACTGTGACTTTCAATGGAAGTGCACCAACTCACATACATGGAAAGAATTTGGATGGAAGTGTCTAATTAGATTTTTTATTACCCCAAAGCAGAAAGCACACTTTACAGGAGGGGATTCTAAGTGCTGGAGGCTGTGTGGGAAACAAGATGCCAGTCACTGGCATATATTTTGGGAATGCCCAATAATAAGACATTTTTGGTCAGAGATACACAAATCATTAGAAGACATATTTAATACAAGAATACCTTTCCAGTTTAGTACTTTTATTTTAGGAAAAGTTGATTCTCATCCAGGGTACTTTAACAAATATCTATTTGGGGTTCTGATATCTGCTAGTAAGAAAACTATCACTAGACACTGGTTACTACCTGATTCCCTCTCAATAGAGGAATGGGCAGACATAGTTAACGAAATATATATTATGGAGAAGGTTACCTTTTCACTTCGCCTGCAAATGGACAGATTTAAGAAGTTATGGACAGAATGGGTCTCTTATGCACAACGATCACAACCAAATTTTATGGAGTTAACAAATTAATAGATTCTTACTGTGTTTTTACTTATTTTTTCACTGGATTGTCTCCCAGCATAGTAATGCATATCTCTGGTACTGTACATCCCTTGTTCCCTTTTGTTAATATATTTAAAAAAAAAAAAAAAAAAAAGATTGGAAAACAAGAATAAAATAAGTTGTAATCATATGAAACACACTGAAATGTTCTTACTACTACTATGCTAAGCCCTTTATTTCCAAATTTCTTTTTCACTTTTATTGTACTGAACATCTAATGTTATGTAAAAATTTCAACGGTATGCAAATGTGTATTAATATTGTAACTTGTATTTTCCAAATAAAGACAGAATTGAAAAAAAAAAAAAAAAAACAATAACCGATTTATAATTGAACACAATTCCCCAACTAAATGCAATGCTGTGTATTCAAAACAAACAGCTGTATAAATTAACCAATCACAGAAACCCTGGGTAGTCTGGAAGATTTGAGCAGAACAACCCAAAATTGTCGCGGGTTTACATTTATTGGTTCGGTTTTCTAGTACCTTTTAAGCATTATGAGCATATTTAAGCATATTCCTTTTTTCATCATATTTCTCACTGGAATCTAACATGCGAATAACATTGTAGTATTTAAGTTTTTTTTTTTTTTTAAATCCTGTTTTTCAATCCCCCAGAACAAAACACAATCTGAAGAAAATACTGAGAAAACTATCTTGAGTACAAGACTATAAAATATTCTTTACCCACTGCACCACTGGGTCACCCCCACAGGGAGCACACACAGTATGACATGGAGGTATGCCATTTGAGAATTGTGGGAAGTTGAGTTCCCCTGGGATCAGTACTCTTCTTTATTCACATAAACAGTTTTGATGAGGACATTAGTAGAAAAATGGTCACATTTACCAAGTTCTGGGGTGGTATCCATCAGATGCAAAAGTAATAAATTCAATCTGGAACTGGGCAGATACCTGGAAAAATAAATATAATAGCCAAATGTAAAGATATGCATTTATAGGAGCAATTTATGACAGGGTTTATTTTACAGAAAGGGCTACATGATGATTAATCAAGTCTATCAGGATCTAAATGTTGATCTGAAGCTGTATAAATGCAAACAGGGTGTTAGGATATAGAGGTTATATTTTATCTTTCCCATGAAGGCAGCTAGCCTTAAATTTTACGAGATAGCTAATATGCATTTTTCGCCTATCTTCCCTGTTGCTACGGTTTCTCGCCCATTTTTTACTTTATTTTCAGTCTATCGGATTTTTCTGTGTTCCGTTTCTGAGTTTTCCTTTTCCCCGCTAATTATTCGGTTCTCCTGTTCATTTACCTCTCAGGTATTTAAACCCCTCACTTCCGCTTCCTAGTGCTTCTTCGTCATATCGTGCCTTCACAAATTCAGGGTTGGTTAGGTTCAAAATTTCTAAGAAAGATTCTATCTTTTTCCCTACTTCTCCTTATACTCTCTGCTACTGGGAGAGTAAGAGGTTTATTTTGATTTAATTTATTTTTCACCTATTTATCGGGCGTTATAGTCTACGTTCCGAAGGTGATTCTTTGTTTTTCTCTCTCTTGAGCTTTTGCTCCTGCATTTCTGTTTGGGAGTCTTTTTACCTTACCCTTCTACTCATGTCTATGAGCGACACCCGGTTTTGTGGGTGGTTTATTATTTTGGCTACTGCCAGGGAGTTTTTTGTCCCTTGTTTTTCGTTTCTGCTATTTGGGGTACCTAGACTCCTTTAGTGGTCCTCACTTCTGTGAGTGACTTGTTTTGTATCGTGTTTTGGTTTGTCGCAGTTGACTCATCAGTTCAACCAAACCCTCACATTTTGTTATTGAAATATTCTCCTCCCAGCCCCTTGGCCAAAAAGTTTACCCTACAGCATTCACTGAACAATTGCATGTACAGTAATGCAGGTTTGCCTACAGTAAAGTGAATAGAGGGCTCTTTATTGTGTATGAATCTGGTTTTAGTGTACCTATCCCCCAGAAGAGTCCAGTTATGGGAACCACCTTATAGGAAGCGTCAAATCAAATCAAAGACCATAGAGAAAAAGGAGATGAGGGGACGATTTTTCTGACGTTTGTTAGTCAATCAACTAAACTATTTCCCAGTATGTTAGCAGAATAAGGAGATATTTGAACTCATGGAAACTAGTTAAAGGTCAGTTTTAAATTAATACAGATGAGTATTTTTTCACACATGGCTTACCGCGAATGTGTAAATGAATAGAGTGTGCAGAACGAGGCTCGGTGCTGTGCTGGATACTCTAGGCCAGGGGTGTCAAACTCCAGTCCTGGAGGGCCGCAGTGTCTACAGGTGTTTGTGGTTTCCTTTCAATCAGCCGCTAATTAAGGCCTTGAGAACAAGGTGTGTGGATTATTTCGCCAATCAATGACTTGCATTAATCACTCATGCTGAAACACACCAAAAACCAGCAGACACCTCGGCCCTCCAGGACTGGAGTTTGACACCCCTGCTCTAGGCAGAAAGCGATAAAAGCGATGAACTGGCTTAAAGGTCGGTTCTCATCCTCAGACATCCTTATGTTCTTGTGACGGAATGCGGCTCAGTTCCGACCCTTTGGTCGGAGCGGAATCAAAATGTTCTTTTTTTCCATAATCTGTCCACCTGGCTAGTTTAGAGCACGGCTCTTTTTGCGGTGACCTAAATCCAAGAAAGGGCTTTTTGTGAGCGGATGCCTTTCTCTCATTGGCCCTATGTGAGGAGATGGCCAAGATGAGCCAGCTGGCATGGAGCATTCAGCTTTTCACCAGGTATCTCTCAGTCCAACTGGGACCCGGGCTTTCCTGAGCCTTTCAAGGTGCTGTTTATTTTAAGCAACACCAAAAGCAGAATCCTGTCGCCGGCCATATCCAAACGCTTCATCCCTCTAGGCCCGGTGCCCCGTGCCAAAAGGGATGCTTCTCCAGCGACCGGGTTCAGCGGTCCAAGCCATAGCAGACAGCGCGAGACCGAGCCTGTTCATTATCACCAACCGGGCACCGCTCGCTCTATCTCTGTGGTCACATATTTAAAATGAGCCTCTCTCCACTGCTCATTTTAATGTTCCAGGCCTTGATATGCATATGCTGAGGGAGAATGCAAATGTGCTTTCTGGCAGCACGTCCTCACCATTTTGGGCTTGCAAGAGGGAGAGAGAGATAGAGAAAAACTGAAAGAGAGATGGAAAGGGAAAGACACAGGTAGGCCTACACATAGAGAGAGAGAGGGAGACTGAATCGAGCCCAAAATGCCAATCCCTTAATTTACTCCCACACCGTAAATAATGATTTAGTAAAGTAGAGAGTTTGCAGACTGTCTCCCAGGCTTCGGATGGCAGAAGGCACATATAATCAATGTGCAAAAATCAGACAATCATCGTAATTGCAGTTTTAATCCCGCAGCGTAATAATTACAGATCACTGCAGAAACAGACAATGATTGACAGGAGAAAGGACAGCTTGATGCGGCTGACGCTCCGCTCCGTAAACCCATTAGTTTCTCCAAAATAAGCAGTCGCATGCGGAGAAACAGAATCGATCCGAGCATTCCTCTGTCTCCCTCGTGAAAACTTTGAAATGAGCCCAAAGCTCTATAGATGAGTTGGAACAGTGCTATTTAGCTCTTTGTTTTTTTAGGTTTGTGTGAAGATGGAGGTTCGTGACACCCACTGTTTTAAGTAAGGATCAGGAATGAAGAGCATTTTTTTTTTTTTGCGAGAGCTTAGGCGCGGTGACAGAAAGTCTTTCATCGAGCCCCTCATTGTACGGGAGCTGATTTAGTCTGACAGAGACATGAGCTGTGAACCGTGGCTTTGGCAAGCAGTGCGGCACGTTGCCGAGGATGGTGCTCACGCCGCACAAGCTGCATAGAAATATGTTTATGAAAGCCTTCTGCTCCGGCTCTTTTAATTAAAATGCACCTTGAATGCTGCTTGCTTCAGTGGACTCATTCAGTAGCTGTTGCGGTGGCTGGTCTTTCAGCTGTGTTGCACAACAGCTTGCAGTCTTCAGAAATAAGCACTGAAAAATTGGAAAATTCATGCATTGATGGCTGCAAATAGAACTGGTGACTGATGTAATAAAAATGCGGGGTTTGGGGGGGGTCTGCTAAGAGACGCATCAGGAAGTGAAAATTGCCACGTGGCTTCTCAGGTTAGCGGAGTATTTTTGTAATTTTGTAAACAAAGATGTCAGTTTGTTCAGAGGCCTGTGTCTGTCTGAACAGATATTGTAATTCTAGGGTATATCTGTCAGAACTCCCGCAATTACTTGTAGCTGTTAGAAAAATATAAAGTTGTGTGATGTTTTGTACTTGTGTATTTTTAATACTGTTTTGCAGTATTATGAATTGATGAGCAGTGCAAAACCCCTCACAGATATTTAATAAATCAGTGAATGCCATTTATACCAACTCACCTCACTTTGTGTGTGCTGAAGAAGCATGCAAATGGTAGGAATATCCCCACAGCGCCAAGTTAGCCCCAATAATCATTCATTCATGCAGGTGATTGTTCTTAGAAGAAATATTAATGAAGCTGCAGCAGTGTGGTTTAATGTAGCCTGGGGTGTCTATTTAATGCCTTTGAATGGACCTCTTGTCGGCTTAATGTAAGAGTGGCCGTGTTAATGAATCAATCAGGCCTTTTTATCAGCTCTATCTGCATCGATCGCATGTCACTACATCAGTCTCATGGCTGGACACTCTAAACTCAAAACTCCTCCACTTCATGAGAAGCCTCTCTCTACAGACACACCTTTGCCAAGATCTCTCTCTCTCTCTCTCTCTCTCTCTCTCTCTCTCTCTCCCTCTCTCTCTCTCTCTCTCTCTCTCTCTCTCTCTCTCTCCCCCCATCTCTCTCTCTCTCTCTCTCTCTATCTATCTCTCTGTCTTCCTCCCCCTCCCTCCATCTCTTTCTCTCTCAAGTCACTCCCCACTTTGTCCATGTATGCCCATAGATGTGGGTGATCTGGTATGTAATATTTTAGCACCAGGTTATCCAGGCCAGGTTCAGGTTTATACAGTATCTGAGAGAATACTCTGCTTGTTCTTGACTTACCAGCTTTTGTTTGGTGTATTTTCTACCTTGTTGTTTCTCATTTCTCATCCGTGTCAATGATGAATATGCATGAGGTTGCTGATTATGAAATATGAAATGTCCTTATTTTAGCATGAGTCATCCTGACTGTGAAGGTCTTCCTTTCACCGAGGTTGCCATTAGGTGTCACTCTTCTACATTCGTTAAATACATCATGTTTATATCGGCTGAGTTGAACGTGTATTTTTATTTATTTACAATGACTTTTGTGCTGAATACATTGCGCACATATAATAAACATACAATAAATTAAATGTCCTTGAAGTTCATGGCCAGTTCATGGAACCGTTCTTTTTTAGGCATCAAACATGCATAAGTGCAATGCATTACTTACAGCCATTTAAGTGTAAACCACTTTCTCCCCACAAGGTTGAATTTAGAGCTAGCCTGGGGTCGGAAGTAGGTTTATGTGTGCATGTGTACATGCATGTATGAGTGTATGTGTGTGTGTGCATGTTGGGGGGTTGCAGACCACATGAAATTACTTTATAGTGGAATCACATATGCTTAAGAACTCGTAATATACAGAGCGAGGTATGACAAGCAATGTATGTTCAATCTTGATCTTTTGCCAAGTGCAGATGTCTGTTTAACTGTATAAAATTACGATAAATCTAACGGGACTCTGTAGGCATGAAGGTGATGGAGCTTAATTAAAGTCAATTCAAAGCTGAAGGGTGAGTTTTTACAGCCGCAGTGGAACTGGAACGTAGAGCTCGAGCAGCAGAAGAGAGGCGCACAATCGGCCCTAACAGCCGTTCAAAAGAGGAGAGGAGAGGGGGGCAGCGGAGGAGGCGGAGTTAAAGAGCTGCTCGGGGTGAAGCGGAGAGATGAGGCGAGACTGAGGATGTGAAGGGGAGGGGGCTTAAAGACAGCGCAGTGCGACACAGCGCTCTGTTCTGTTACGTGCTGCTTATGCCCCGCGTGTGAAAAGGTGACGCTTTACTCCAGGCTAGTGGGCCTTTGGAGGACCCCGGGGCGCTGCTTCCTTCATAGCCCCCACTCACGTCCCTTTAAATTACCGCCTGAACCCTGCCCCCTCCCCTCACATGCACCTCTGACATGTGCCACACTCCTTACAGTATGTGCATAATGTATCTGGGCAGCAGAGGGAAGCCCGCATTGCATTGTGGGAGTCTTCCCTGTGAGTTCCTACTCTTCGAGAGAGAAAGGCCCTGAATGTGGTTTATCCAGAAGGGAGGGAAAGTGGGGAGAGAAAGAAGGGAGGGGTATCTTGTGGTTAGAGCATTTAGTCGTCAGATGGTTCGCAAATCAGGCAGCAAGTAAGATCAGAGAAAGGGAGATTCCGAGAGAATGAGAGATGAAGAGATGGGAGAACAGGCAATGGAATGTTCTGGAAGAACAAGATGAAGCTGTAAAAGATTGAAGGGGCCTGTGTTGTAATGGTACTATTTTGTGAGAGCACTGCGTGCATGAATATGGTGCGTGAAGCCTTTAAATAAAAATTAAAAACGAGTACCAGTCTGTTATCCGGGATACGCCATATTAAGTCGGATTTTTGTGCACGCAGTCTTGTAAAAAAAAATGTTAAAAAATTTGTTTTGAACGGGATTCACAGAGTTTTATTTGTGTTCATAACACTACATGGTGTCAGAAGTCTGAAGACGATGGCGAAGTTTCCAGCTCCTGAAAACTTACACACAACTGTGGCCAGAATGGCACCAGCGGTTTCAACGCTACAGGATAGCAACAAAGTTGAGCAAATAAGAAGGAGAGGTACAGGTCTGTACGCTGCTCTATTCATTGGGGAAAGAATCAGAACAGGTTTTCAAGGCCTTCAGTTTTGCTGAAAGGGGGGGGGAAGAGAATAATTACGAGACTGTGATGGCCAAATTGGACAATTATTTCGTACCGAAAGTTTACGTCATCTACGTCAAAAGCCCGCTGAAAGCGCAGAGGGGTATATAGGAAGCCTGCACGAGCTGTCCGGATACATGCTCCTTTGCTGAGGCTAAGAACCAGAAAATCCGCGACCGGTTAGTAATTGGCATATTAGATAAAGAACTGTCTGAAAAGCTACAGTTAATATGTTATCTGACTCTTGAAAAAGCAGTGGAGTTAGTGCCGCAGTCCGAGCAAATAAAGGGACAGGTCAGCGAATAAGGAGTTTGTGCTAAAAATAACACGCAGCTCAATGAAGTCGCCAAACACATGCGGCACGCAGCCAGGCCTAGGCGCGGCCATGTTCGGCAGAAAGGGGCCAAGAAAAGGGAACTGTTACAGATGCAGAGCAATGCTGAATGCCGCAATTGTAAAACAATGGGACACTTTGCTGCTGTGTGCCATTCGCGCATCGTCAACGAGGTCAGGGCACAGGCAGACGGCGACCAGTAGAGCCAGACCCCATTTCTTGGAGAAATCACTCAGGTAAATGACTCCAATGCTGCATGGACCGTAAAACTGCCAATACACGGTATCCGAGTGAACTTTAAAATCGATACCGGGGCAGATACACGTTGTGGCAAACTCCGAGGTGGTTGGAGTTGTCACACAGCTGAAAACAATAACCTCAATGTCCACACCGCGGAAATTAAATTTAAATTGACATTTTAATGCTGTTTTGGGGGAACGAGAGGTAGAAGTGAATGGGAGCGTCAGCCAGTCTGTAATCCGGGAGAATAGTCGTGGTACGATGGCAGGGTACGGTACACGTAGACGCAGGGTACGGTACACGTAGACGGGTTCTCTTACGGTTCAGGGCTGATGAAGGAGGAGGGTTATCAGACAGGCGGGGGTCGGTAACGGGGCGGGTTCTCATTCAGTCCGGGAATCGGGCACACAGCAGACTCCTGAAAGACTCCTGTTTTAACTTTCTCTCTCCAACAAATACAATCTCCTCTCTCACACTCTCTCTCTACTCCACCTTGGTTTCGCATAAGCTACTCCCTCTTCCGGTTGTTTGTCAGTCCATTTTCTAGGGCACCGATTAGCCCGGTGATTCGCCACAGCTGACTTGCCCGGCGTCTTCTCCAGGTGCCGTGTATTTCCTTGTTGAGGCGGTGACTTCCTCGGAAGTCCTAATATGGGCACGCCGAACATATCTTCCATCTATCGCCTCTCCGTGCTTCTGTCCCCGCCGGTTGCCACAACGTGTTATATCAGAAAATACTTTTAACATGATAAAAAAAATAGTTCCATTACAACACAGGGCCTGACTGAAGAGTCAGGGAGGCATTTTAGCTGTTCATATTGGAGGAGGAGGAGTCATCCGTTTGAGAGAAAGGGAGAGAGTGAGAGAAGGTAGAAGAAAGAAATATAGTGATAGAAAAAATGTGAAAGTAGATTTGAGGAAAGTAGGACTGTGTCTAAGAACACAGAGAGCGTAATCTCAAAGCCCTCCTGTTGCACCACTGGATTTTCTTCTTTTACTTTCCCGCTTGTTTTTCTTTCCTTTTTTCCCTCCTTTCAGCAGAATCAGTAGAGAGGTAGAGAGCCGCAGGAGACAAGCTGCCATGCTGTAATGAAGCAGCAGCTCTCTGTTACTCCAGCAGGGTCTCTCAGTTACAGCCCTGCCTCAGCACTGACACACTCTCCGGCTATCCCAGAGAGCGCAGCGCCAAACGTTAACATCCACCCGTAGCCCGGCCCTAATGGGCCTTCGGTATCACAGATACCTGGGCAGAAATACTCTCTCTCTCTCTCTCTCTCTCTCTCTCTGTCTTTCTTGTTCTAGTTCAAGTGCATGTTTTGAATAATGTGCAGCTAAGATATTTCTAAAACCTGCACAATACTCAGCTAGCAACAAGTATAAAAAAACTATGGGCCAGATTTACTGAGGAGGTAGTCACAGTGCAAAAACATTAGCTACAGTATATTGTGGCTCTGTTGCGATCGCAGATGCATACGCATTAATGACCAATTTACAAAGACTGGTTCTAATTACGCTGTAAAATAAATGAAATGCCCTCATTCGCAATTTTGCGGTAGGAGATAAAAATGGTCAGAAGCAACATGGCATGCTTACATGTCCAGATTACAGTGCGCTAAAAAATGGATACGGAATAACCAGGGACCACAAGAAAACGAAAACTTAAATGTACAAATTTTAAAATGGAGGTAATGGTATAGCTTCATAATGCCGTATTACAGAATAGGAATACAACAACAAGAACAATTTGTAGTAACATCACATTCAAAATGTATTTGTTAGGTTTAACAAAACATACAGCAGAGACTTTAAAGAAAAGATGGCATGATGAAACATTATTAGCATAAACATTTGTGAAACATATTTTTATATGCATCCCCCTTGTAGCTCATTAGGGAAACTGATTTGATTGGCGAGGACATGCATACAGCCCGACACCCTTCTCCAGCATCCTGTGAGGAAGTGGGCAGGTTGCTGCTCAAAGAACATCAGCAGAAAACCATTGCGCTTCAAAACCTGCCCCACATCCCTGATGAGGCAAAGAAAGTAACCATGTTCATGCGTGCAGTGAGGCGAAACTAAAGGCTGGCCACTGGCATCCAGAAACTGGTCACTGCTGACCAGAAGTGTGAGCTATATGCTATATCAGCACAGACAAATTACTGCCTGCTTTCAGGAGTTCAAAAAATTATCACGCAAAGAGGAGAGTCAGAACCAATGAATGCTTTAGTAAATTACACAGAATACTTTTACACAATTTCCATCCTGATTGAGCGCGTTCACTCCTGGTATGCATATGCATGAACACGTGTATCTACGAGTCGCAAATTGCATTCAAATATCGATTTTGGGGCCCATTGCATTTAGTAAATCCGACGTAGATATTGCGACCTTGTAGCAACTGCTTTCGCATCTGAAAAGCAGTCACAATCCTTTCGAAAATCTGACTTGTATATGTATAAAATATTAGAGGTGCTTAATCAAATCAAATGTCTACATCATGGACAACAATGGCCAGTACTTTCTGGCCAGTATTTGGAAAAGCAGGCTTCTTTGTGCAGCCTGACGGATGGCTCACATCCCTTTAAATAAATCCAGCGCTCAGATGCCTCAGACATGAGTAATGACCGAGGAACAGGCCAAACGGACACTTTGAGCGATCGGGCTGAAGGATAAATAATGCATGTGGCAAAAAAACACGCTTGTTTCTCTGGCCACCCAAGGCTGTCAACAGAAAGAGGTGACAGCACATTTGCTGTTGTTCTTTCTGACAACAGAAAAGGTAAGTACTCACTCGGTCACTCTGTCACTCACTCACTCACTCACGTCTCAGAAATACAAATGCACTTATGATTATTAAAAGTGCTATTAGTGGGGGTAAAAAAGACGTTATAAGGCCCGCCTCGTACAAGCAACGAAATGTGCAATTGCATTGGTCTTTTCGTGGTTCATATTGAAAAATGGGAAATAAACAATAAGAATAAAAACTAAAATATTGATGGCTGTCATTGGTGAGATTGAGAAGGACGTCAGGATGAAATGGCCCTTAAAAATATTATATATAATATACAGTATAGGTATATATCAGAGCCTAGACCATAACAGTGTAGGTATATATCAGAGCCTAGACCATAACAGTGTAGGTATATATCAGAGCCTAGACCATAACAGTGTAGGTATATATCAGAGCCAAGACCATAACAGTATAGGTATATATCAGAGCCAAGACCATAACAGTATAGGTATATATCAGAGCCTAGACCATAACAGTATAGGTATATATCAGAGCCTAGACCATAACAGTATAGGTATATATCAGAGCCAAGGCTATAACAGTATAGGTATATGTCAGAGCAAAGACCATAACAGTATAGGCATATATCAGAGCCAAGACAATAACAGTATAGGTCAGAGTCAAGACCATAACAGTGTAGGTATATCACAGCCAAGACCATAACAGTATAGGTATATATCAGAGCCAAGGCTATAACAGTATAGGTATATGTCAGAGCAAAGACCATAACAGTATAGGCATATATCAGAGCCAAGACAATAACAGTATAGGTCAGAGTCAAGACCATAACAGTGTAGGTATATATCAGAGCCAAGACCATAACAGTATAGGCATATATCAGAGCCAAGACCATAACAGTGTAGGTATATATCAGAGCCAAGACCATAACAGTATAGGCATATATCAGAGCCAAGACCATAACAGTATAGGTATATATCAGAGCCAAGACCATAACAGTATAGGTATATATCAGAGCCAAGACCATAACAGTATAGGCATATATCAGAGCCAAGACCATAACAGTGTAGGTCAGAGTCAAGACCATAACAGTATAGGTATGTATCAGAGCCAAGACCATAACAGTATAGGTATATGTCAGAGCAAAGACCATAACAGTATAGGTATATGTCAGAGTCAAGACCATAACAGTATAGGTATGTATCAGAGTCAAGACCATAACAGTGTAGGTATATCAGAGCCAAGACCATAACAGTATAGGTATATATCAGAGCCAAGGCTATAACAGTATAGGTATATGTCAGAGCAAAGACCATAACAGTATAGGCATATATCAGAGCCAAGACAATAACAGTATAGGTCAGAGTCAAGACCATAACAGTGTAGGTATATATCAGAGCCAAGACCATAACAGTATAGGCATATATCAGAGCCAAGACCATAACAGTGTAGGTATATATCAGAGCCAAGACCATAACAGTATAGGCATATATCAGAGCCAAGACCATAACAGTATAGGTATATATCAGAGCCAAGACCATAACAGTATAGGTATATATCAGAGTCAAGACCATAACAGTATAGGTATATATCAGAGCCAAGACCATAACAGTGTAGGTCGGAGTCAAGACCATAACAGTATAGGTATATATCAGAGCCAAGACCATAACAGTATAGGTATATATCAGAGCCAAGACCATAACAGTATAGGTATATATCAGAGCCAAGACCATAACAGTATAGGCATATATCAGAGCCAAGACCATAACAGTGTAGGTATATATCAGAGCCAAGACCATAACAGTATAGGTATATATCAGAGCCAAGACCATAACAGTATAGGTATATATCAGAGCCAAGACCATAACAGTATAGGCATATATCAGAGCCAAGACAATAACAGTATAGGTCAGAGTCAAGACCATAACAGTATAGGTATGTATCAGAGCCAAGACCATAACAGTATAGGCATATATCAGAGCCAAGACCATAACAGTATAGGTATATATCAGAGCCAAGACCATAACAGTATAGGCATATATCAGAGCCAAGACCATAACAGTATAGGTATATATCAGAGCCAAGACCATAACAGTATAGGCATATATCAGAGCCAAGACCATAACAGTATAGGTATATATCAGAGCCAAGACCATAACAGTATAGGTATATGTCAGAGCAAAGACCATAACAGTATAGGTATATGTCAGAGCCAAGACCATAACAGTATAGGCATATATCAGAGCCAAGACCATAACAGTATAGGCATATATCAGAGCCAAGACCATAACAGTATAGGCATATATCAGAGTCAAGACCATAACAGTATAGGTATGTATCAGAGCCAAGACCATAACAGTATAGGTATATGTCAGAGCAAAGACCATAACAGTATAGGTATATATCAGAGCCAAGACCACAGGATATGGGAGAGAGAGTGGCTTTTTAAATGAATCTGTGGATTTCTGCTGTACATTTTTAGTGTAATTTCAGATTGACTTCATTAATTTGGGTCTCATGGAATGTGGGAGGCAGGGAATAGAGGAATCGGAGAGAAAGAAAGAGATACAGCGAAAGTGAGAGGGAGGGAGGGTGACAGAGAGAGAGAGAGAGGCTGAAACCTGATGATATTTAATCAAACCTGTGTGTGTGGGACAGCGCCCACACTTACTCCATGCACAGAGAGGAGGACAGTCCCCTACGTGAGCGAGCCATCACGCGGCTGTGACAGTGATGTATCTACCGCTTCGCTCAACTATATTATCCGGCCCCAGGAGCGCACAGACATAAATCACACAGGTAGCCAGCGTTCCACGCCCACTGCCTCCCTGACCTGTCTCAGATTCCATCATCACAACATGTTGGGGGGGGGGCAGGAAGTGAGGGGATGCTGGACAAGACTGGGCAGTCACTAGGAGAGGAACAGATAGTACCACTGGCTGCTGTTATATTATAGCTTGGCATATGCCAAGAGACACTGAGTGGGTACATTTTACTGATAACAAGGGACTAAGAGCCTGATTTACTAAGACCTTTAGCATGTGCAAACCATTTTAGCACATGCAAAACCAATAACCTGACTGTTGATTACATTACATTACATTACAGTCATTTAGCAGACGCTTTTATCCAAAGCGACATACAGTAAGTGCATATAGAAAGGTCATCGAAGTAACTACAGAACAGATAAGAAAGCACATTCTTCCCATACAGTAGCAGCTATCCCTAGTAACGAACACAATGCAGTTCACAGTGAACTGGGTAAATCAGCTCTACTACAATTCTATTCTAAATAGTATAAACTTGAATACACAGTTCAACAAGAAGACATACCATGAGGTCCTAGATAAGTATTAGTCCAGGTGGAGCCTGAAAAGGTGTGTTTTCAGGCCACGACGGAAAGCAGGCAGGGTTGGTATTGAGCGTAGGGGAATGGGAAGTTCGTTCCACCACTGGGGAGCTAGGGTGGAAAATCTCCGCAGTCGGGAGGAGCGAGCGCCATTGACACGGAGGGGGGGAAGTGCGAGGCGCCTAGCTGTAGATGAGCGAAGTGGTCGAGCAGGAACATAGGTCTGGATCAGGTCCTGCAGGTAGACGGGGCCTGTCCTATTAGCTGCAGTGTGGGCCAGGGTCAGAACTTTGAACCTGATCCTAGCTGCAACTGGCAGCCAGTGGAGTGACCTCAACAGGGGGGTGACATGTGAAAATTTCGGGAGGTTAAACACAAGCCGGGCAGCTGCGTTCTGGATCAGTTGAAGAGGCAGTATGGCGCAGGCTGGTAAGCTTGCGAGCAGGGAGTTGCAGTAGTCCAGGCGTGAGGTGACCATAGTCTGGACCAGAAGCTGGGTGGAGTAGGTGGTCAGGTACGGTCGAATCCTCCTGATGTTGTACAGGAGGAACCTGCAGGACCGTGCCGTCGCCCTGATGTGGTCTTTGAAGTCCAGCTGGTCGTCTAGGACCACCCCCAGGTTCTTTGCAGAGCGGGAGGCAGCCACCACGGTCCCGTCAACGGTGATGGAGAGGTCAAGTAGTGGAGAGGTTTTGTATGGCATGAAGAGGAGCTCTGTCTTGTCGAGGTTGAGCTTCAGGTGATGGGTAGTCATCCACTCAGAGATGTCGGCCAGACAAGCAGATATCCTCTCCTTCACCTGTTGGGTAGAGGGAGGGAAAGAAAGAAAGAGTTGAGTATCGTCAGCATAACTAAGATTAGTCATAGTATTTGTTTTGCACCAATCATTGGTTGTCTTATTAGTTTTGCATTTGCAAAAGGTCTTAGTAAATCCGGCCTTAAATGTTCCAAGAAACATAGAACACTAATTCATAATTCAGCCTGAGATGAATAAATCCAGACAGACATACAGATAGACAAACAAACACTGGGGGTTTTATCTTAGCGATCTTAGCGTTTGGTCTACGCATGTCCAAGTCCACTTTTGCTAGTTAGATGGAGAGTTTTTTGAGCGCTAAGCACAGCGCAACGTGCAAATGGGCTGAACTTAGTCTCTTCATTAATTATAGGTGTGTCTTGGGCATAACATGGATTAAACTAATCAAAATGTTATATCCCATTCCCTTTAAGAGCCTGATTTTCCACTTTGGCGGGTTGCTTATATGATGGCGAAACAGACATGTCCCTGTGTGTGTAGTGTGAGCAAGGAATAGGCTATATGAATCAATAGTATGATCAATATTATTTGGACTAATCATTATGAAGCATTTTGATAAACACTGCCTGGCCAAATAAAAAGTCACACACTCTAATATTTCGTTGGACTGCCTTTAGCTTTGATTATGGCGTGCATTTGTCGTGGCATTGTTTCGACAACCTTATGCAACGTCACAACATTTATTTCTATCCAGAGTTGCATACATTTTTGGCTGAGATCTTGTATTGACGACGGGAGAGTCGAACCACTCCATAAAGCAGGGGTGTCAAGCTCCAGTCCTGGAGGGCCACAGTGTCTGTGGGGTTTTGTGGTTTTTTTTTTAATCAGCAGCCAATTAAGGCCTTGAGAACAAGGTGTGTGAACTCTAGTTTAGCCATTCAATTACTTAAATTAATCACTTGTGCTGAAACACACCAAAAACCAGCAGACACTGCGGCCCTCTAGGACTGGAGTTTGACATCTCTGCCGTAAAGTCTTCTCCAGCACATCCCAAAGACTTTCATTGGGGTTACGGTCAGGACGCTGGTGACCATTTCATGTGTTTAAATGATTCCTCATGCTCCCTGAACCACTCTTTCACAATTTGAGCCTGATGAATCTTGGCATTGTCGTTCTGGAATATGCCCATTGATGGGATAACCTGCTCATTCAGTACATTCAGGTACTCAGCTGACTTCATTTTATTGCTGCATAACATTGCTGAGCCTAGACTTGACCAATTGAAGCAACCCCAGATTATAACACTGCCTCCCGAGGCTTGTACAGTGGGCACATATGCATGACGGGTGCAACGGCAACTTTTATTTTGGCCAGGCAGTGTACACAATAATAATCTTTAACATTAGGGTTTAACACTGGCACAGGTTCCCAGTAATTCCTGACAGTGCTGTTATTTTAGAAAATAGGCTATATTTGGTAAAATTTTGTTAAAAGCACCTGCAACAACTGTGTATAAGTTACCAGAATATGGCTTCAGTCTCACCTTAGCCTGCTTGTTTAATGAATTTTGTTTGATTATACAATGAAGCAATATCAAACATCAATTCCATGAGGCAGCTCTCATGGGAGTTCTCGAAGCTAAAGCTTCATCTGAAGTTGTAATTTTTATTAATAACATAAATACCATTATTTTGCTTTAATGACGACACTAAATACACTAAATCTGTCAGGTTGGGAACCCATAGGTTCATGCATATTGTCCGTTGTTTTATAATGTCCTGCTTATGGAAATGTGTCCAACCTGTTTTACTGGTAGCGTAATGCTTTCAACGTCAACTTTCCCAGGAAGACCTTAAAAAGTGTAATTTACAGCAGGGGAAACAGACCTGCTCCTGCATGAAGTTAAAGCACACATGCAGAGAATGGCATTAAAATTAATTGTGAATTAATTCTGTAATGTGCTGCAGATTTGTTTTTGTTTCTAATTAGACTCTTAGTTCTCTTTAAAATTGTTCTGTTCAGTTATGGAATAACAGGTAAAATCAGTGGGGTTTTAATAAGATGTGAGTATGGAAACCTGGTCACTGTAATTTAAAAAAATATGAAGGACGAAGAATAAGGTTAACATGGTGAAATTTAAATGAATCTCAGTTTTTTAACCGTAGGCTATCGAAAAAACCTTATGCACAGTGAATCCTGGGGACTAGCCATGGCTATTTTAAAAACAATAAATGCAATATTCACTGGAGAAGGTATGTACTATATGTACTCTATGTACTTACAGGCTGTAGGCCTAGATAAAGAGAGCTGTATTGTAATGACATCTGAAGCGCATTTTCAGAACTGAAATGTCCATCTATTGCGGTTTTCCATTGAATGACAATTCACGCATTAGGTGTAAATGACAATTTGCGCATTAGGCTTGATATAGGTGTTATCAGCAAAGTGTTTAATGGATAGCCATTGTGCCGTAACAGAAGATTGTCCTCCCAGAAGATTACAGGAATTATTGGCAAATATAGGCTAAGTCAGCTTGATCCAGGATAATTGTGAATAGTCTATACATGTAAACTTACACGTACCATCGCACATCGCCTGGATGTTGATGCAGTGGGCTGAAAGCAATTTAATGCGGCATTCCCCTTCGCTGAGGGACAGGTATGTGGTCTTTGACCTATAGACCCTTTTATTATTATGCATTTTTTGATATAGCCTACACAATAATAATATTTCACATTGTAATCTTGCTATTTTTAGTCATGCTTGTGCGCGCCCCTGTGTGTAACAGACAGGAGGGTGTACGCGCGTTGTGCATAAGCCTATGTAGACGCACTTATATGCGCCATTAAAATAACATGTAAACAACTGCAACATGACTTTAGACCAGGTTTGTGGTGGTTTTAGCGCAAGCGCTTTCTGCTGGCTCAAGATAGCAATAGCCAAAAATGATCCTGGCCACACCTCATCTTAAGACCAGCCCACCCAGTTCACTTGCAGTGGGCGCAAGAATTTGGTATTTAAACGACGTGAGCGCTAGGCGCTATAATGAACTCTGCGCTGGGTGTAAGATAGCAAAGACACTTGTGTTTGTGTTAGTGCCGGGTGTAAGATAGGGTCTCAAACTCCAGTCCTGGAGGGCCACTGTCTTTACAGTTCTTTGTGATTTTGTTTCAATCAGCAGCTAATTTAAGCCTTAGATACAAGGGCCCTGTCTGAATCAGCACTCTTCCACACTATTCAGTAGCCTACACAAACATTTTGGTTGCATAAATGTGACGTGAAGCTTTGTTTAAAAAACAATACAAATACAACAAAAACAACACATGACATGGCAGCGCAAGAGTGGGGCGCAGGGTTGCTAGATGTCGTAAGACTTTCCAGCAAAATGGCGACTCAAAACAAACCCAAAATATATTTTTTACCCAAAACCAACGTATTTTAAATAGAAATCATCATATTTTGACTTTAAGTGCATGCTTTGCGACTTTTCATTTTTACCCGTGAATGCACTTTGAAAGTATCCCAATTTAGCTGTAAAACCGCTGACATGGCAACACTGGTGGGTCTTCTGACTTGCTTACGACACTTCCACAGTACAGTTGGAAAATAGTATGGCGGATATTTTTTGAGGACTGCTAAACTGCACATTAAACAGTACACTTATGCCAGTGCACTGTACGCAGGAGACAGGGCGCAGTAGATAGGGCTCTGATTCGGACACAGCCATGGTGTACAGACTCTTTAGCCAATCAACTTAAATGAAGCAGCTAAGCGCAGGAACGAATAAAAAATGAGCATACACAGCGGCTGTCCCGAATTTCAGTGTGAGAGCCCTAGAAAAGCAGGACAGGTGAAGCTGTACAGTTAATCAGGCTCTTAGATGATATCGTTCCGGAGACGAGAAACACCTGCTGGCGAAGATTGTCTTCTGCACACTCCTCTCCCACACAAAGCAGAGAATCTTCTAAGACATCTGCACCTTTCCATTACTCGATATTATAACTGTGTGTCAGACTAATTTTACTCCCCGCATTAACACTGATTAAATATATCACACTTAATTAGAGCGACACATAGGAGCCGAGGCGGCAGAATGGCTCCTCTCAGCCCGGCCCAAACAGCATCTTGAGTTCTCAGCCTGCATTCTCCCAGTCTGATTTAATCTGCTGGGCTGCTCGGCTGTGTGATTCGGTGTATATGCAGTCATTTTAACTATTCTTTCAAACTCAAAAGTGCTAGAGTACAGAACCAAAATAACAAAAGATGTGTCACTGTCCAATGAATTATGGTGCTCACTGTATGCGGTATGTTATACACAAAATGCACTTGGCCTTTTTAGATAACTTGTTTCACATCTAGCTGAACTGTTCACTCCCCTAATGTTCAGACTCTGGCTGATTGCATTAGGCAAGTCACACAGACTTGTGATTGTGAATCAACATTGTAAAGCCCTGTAGATGTACAGGAAAATAAATGAACCATTTTCCTACCAGAATAGAATAGGCTACCACTCAACAAGTTTCAGACCAGGGGGGTTGGGGCTATCAACCCCCCCAGCCCCCTCCCCTCCCCTCCCACTGCTGCTATTTCCTGCGGGGGTGAGAGTTCTTCAAGCAGCAGAGAACAAGAAAATAAATGGCTTTCCTATCCAGCCATTGTGCCGTGGTTATGCAAGTATATTCCCCCGTAGGAGTAAGGTCTTTTTGAAATCCCAATCTGTTGTTCTTCTGGCAGGAAGAATAAAGATATTCTTGCCACCTTTTTTTGTAAAATATTGAACTTAGAGTGTGGGTTTATGATGATATGAATGCAAAACCGTTGCCATTTGGGGTAAGATGATTAAAGGACATTTTGTCCTGCATTATCATTTTTCTTATTAAAATATTCTCACAGAAGGTTATTTCTGTGAAGTAGTGAGGAGCTTTTTGATGGTAGTTGTCTCTTTCCCAGCTTCTGAGTTATGCAGAGATGGTGAGGGCAGGGATCAGAATTCAAATGGCGGATGTGTTTGGTGTGCCTCTTGCCTTTTATCCGCCTTTCTCTTCTTGCTGCAATGTAAGTCACTCTGTTTAAAAATGTCTGTTCAATGAATCTAATGCAATGTAAATATACGTGTTGTGTAAGCAACAGCATGAGTAACAATCAATGAGAAAAACTACTAAATAAGAAGTTAGTCTTGCTTAACACCTAGTACAATCTGTTCTAGGATGATGGTCACTAATATAAATGCCTAGCTACATTCCTGACAGAAGACCTTGGAAGTTTTGGTCAATGTGCAATGTCAATTAAATACAAAAAATTTATCTTTCCCACCATAGGTATTTACACATTAATTTTAATAAACTAACCTTGGGAAGTGTGCCGCTTAATTGGGAGATTCATTCCAGTAGAATTTAAAGGCATAATAATAAAAGTAATTGCACCTAAATCAAAAGTTGAACCAGAGGAGAAGAAAAAAAAAAAATATTTTAAGCATTTTTAAAACAGCTAGTGTAGATTGCTTTAAAATGGAAAACACAATAACCGCAGTCATTCATTGCTTTTCTTATCTGGTGCAATGGGAGGTTTTGAGTCTTTACAATGCGGTCATTAAAAACGGATTAACTGCAACACAAAACTATAATTAGGGCTGACCTACATACATATTTTGCTGTTCAACAAACAGTCCAGTAGTGTTCTGAATTAGTTGGGTAAACACTGCACTTTTAAATAGTCTTTTTAAATTTATGTATTTGTTTCAATGCCTCATTTCCCTGTCTGTATTCTGTAATTGTTATTTCATTTACCAAAGTCTTATCCATACAAGTAAATGCTCACCATTTAACAAGCTACATTTTTCACAACAGCTAAAGGCAAATGTGTCCACTGACAAATTTTGGGTACCGCGCGACCCTTGTTAAGTGGTTAGAAGATGCGGATCAGTTAATCTTGTGAACATCCTGTGCTCCCTTAAACTAGCTGTGTCTAACAGTGATGGAAGACATCTTAGAGTTGCTCTGTTCTATCTCTGACATTCAGCTCCTGGCCTTTGGAACAGAGGAGTTGCTTCAAGGTATTCTGCTCTTGTTCAAAGTTTAGAACCAGTTTAGGCACATAACACATAACTTTCTGCAGGAGGCACAGTTTAGGCACATAACACATAACTTTCTTCAGGAGTGACAGTGTTTTTTTGCCAAAAGACCTTGGGATGAGGGTGGGGGAAGGGGGGGTCTGACTCCAGAGATTGAAGGGCTTTGTGTTTGATTAACAGCAAACAAATCCAGTGATTTCCCCAGTTAGATCAGAGCGTCCCAGGTGTGGTTGTGATGGTTCAGTCCTACATAGTCATCCCACAGACACCCTTCTGTGTTCCCTGCAGCCAAAGCTGACCAGGCACCGGCTCACTGGTTGGTTTGTCCAACCTGACAGCAGCATAAGGTGGGTTCTAGACTAGTCGCAGACGCCCATAGCCGTCCCCTCTTTTTCTCACAGATTTATCGGCAGTAACAGGCCTTCAAGGGGCTGACACTCAGCGCCGTCCGAGAGCCATTCTTGCAAGAGACGGAATCCGGCTCTATCTGCAAACGCAATGAGCCACGGCGTCTTTGGACATGGCTTTAAAAGGGCTGTGCCTTTCCATGGTACCACTGATCCCTTCAGCTGTTCCTCGTCTTTCTCTGACAGCTCCGCTCTCTTCTTGACCCAGCTTGAATGAATTTCACTGGTCATCATGAGTGCTTTTCAAATAAGTTGCTCGATACCTCACTCTGGGTATAGTGCAGTCTCTCAGAGTGAAATAACAATTATATCATGGCCCAGTGAATGCCCCGTCTATGCAGGAGGGGAAGAGACCTTAAATAATAAAATGAGTAATTAATAAATACACTTAGCCCGGCATGTATTGTATCTGCAGAGCAGCGGCATGCAGACAGGGTAGGCAATGTCGGCGCAGGGCTTTGTGCTGCCACCATATCAATTGGCTTCACTCATTCCAGTGCATATGAAATATTAGCAGGCACATACTGGTAGAAAAGACCCAGTGGGAAAAGCAGATAGGCAAGGCACTGTGCTTCTCTGCCTTTAGGGTTGTGTCCTACCAAGTGTCTTCCAAACCACATACTTCCACTGGACGGTACTTGTATTTATGAGATACAAGGGTTACCATTTACAAAATAATAATTACATGCTTAATATGCTTAATAATGCTGGCTGGATTTTCACTGGGAAATGAATGTCTACCATGCCTGACTGTATATTCCTTATACAGTACTGGGAATATATACAGGGCTACGTGTTTTTTTTTTTTTTTTCATTCAAAATTTGTATTTTATTCTATTTGGTATTGGAAGAGGAGAGTTCTGAGCTGTCCATCATGCTTTCAGCCATTTATCCAATCAAAACAAAGTATGTAACCTTGGGTGAAATACTCAAACTGCAAGGCTGTTTTTTTGTTCGTTTTTTTTTTTTTTTCGATTCTTCAGCGTATCCAAGGGTTTGTGATCATGCTCGCTCATGACAATGGATGTTATTTTTATCGTTTCTTTTATCCGGCGTGTTATTGACTCTAGAACTGTCAGCGGTGTGAAACAAAGCACCAGTGTCAACGCACGTCTGCCTGGTCTCAGGGTTGTCTCAAAAGAAAAGCTACATTTATTAGTTTGACATCAGTTACTGGCACTATAGGCCCGTGTCTGTCACAGATGTTTCATTTTCTGTTGTATTACTTCTAGTTTTCCATTCTTATTAGTGTTATATCAATGTATATGTTTTAAGATGATATTGCCCCTGCTTCACCACCTGGGGTGCAGGTTCTACCTTCTCCGGGTTAAGTTCATTATTTTAAAGGTTGAAGTGTAATATTAGTGTTAAAGGGGCAGCTTCTTCCAGTGGCCTGAGGGTAATGGCTGCTCAGACAAATGGACAACGTACGGATGCCCAGCTTACCCTTGAGGTGAGCGCACTGAAAGATTGACTTGGCAGGGATAAGGCATTTTTACACATTCTCTTAATTTGTGCACACAGAGAGGTTAGAAACTCAGTTCAAAGTGCTTTAATTCCATAAAAATGCCTGAACCCTGAGGTAGCAGAAGGTAACATTCTGACTGCTGTTTTGCGTCAAAATGGTTACTCACCATATCAGTTTTTAAAAACATCACATTTTCTCAAATGTATGGAATGTTGTATTTGACATCCGGTTACATCCTGTTAAATTGCTTTAGAGAAAATCGCTTTTATTATTTAAATGTATTATTTGGTTTGTATTTACAGTAGTGTTGTGCCAGCTGTGTTGGATTGATATGTTTTGGAACTTTCCTGGTTTCAAGGTGTGAAGTTTCAATGCCAACTGCTCTAAGACAGGTTATTTATCAGTGAATGCTCCTTTTACATAAAAACAATTCAATAGGGTTGAGCCTTCCTGGCTGCGTGATCCGCCATGGTGTGGTTGAAGCTGTTACCTTTTTACCTGAGTGTAAACCCACAGAACAGACAGCGGAAAGACGTTTAAATATTGACTGGATATTAATTAATGCTTGATAGTGAATGTGGGGTTTCTCATTTGAAATTTAATTTTCAGAACAGATGTGGTGTGTATACCAAGAAATCTTTAATAGGGCAAGGGAAAACTAGGATTCAGTGATAAGGGATTCGTGTAACTTTATTTTCCTAAAAATAACGTGTAATAAAGATATCGAGCCTGTTTCACAGAGGGATGAAAAGTTTAATATTTCCATGTCGAGCCGTTTTTTTAGCGAAAATGAAAATGACAAGGTGCCGTGAGATTTCTCCCGTGGCTTCAGTGTTGTTTCAACATTATGGCTCTTTTCCCTCTCTGCCATGTCCCCCCACACACACACACACACACACACACACACACACACACACACTTCCCCATAATTTCTTGACAGGAATTAGCATGCCTCTGAAATGTGTTTATTTCTTAAGTCGAGAGATCTCAGCAATTTAACTCATAAATCAATGCACTGCCAATGTGCACGAGTGAAGACTTGTTTAATAGACACCGCTTTCTTACACATCTGTAGTCTGAAATCTTTTCTGTTTTTATCTGTAACAATGTTGGTCTCACCTTTTTTTCAGGCTTAATTCTTAAATGAGATGGCTTCTGTCATCAGCTTAAAAACATTTTGCTTGGAAAAAATGTTTATATGTATTAATCACGGTTATAGAGCTGGAATGAATCACGCATGGCACAAACTAGGTCAGATTATCCTTCAGTTGCTGCAAATTCTCAACGGGAATCAGCACATTCATATAAGGAATGGCACACTGCATTGGAAACCCAGGCTGAAGAAATATTCCAACTGGAATTCCTTAACAGTCAGTTGAGTTTTGAGAACAATAATAAAAGTTTCGGTAAAGAAACCCCCATGAGAGAAATCAATTATGCCTAAAAAAAAAACAAGAATTAAAAGATCAATAGAATCGCTCTCACTCAAGCCTTCACTCAGTGACCTTGGCTATGTTCAAACTCTAATATGAATATCCACAGATGTGTGGGGTGTGTCTTTCTCCAACACGGTACGCACTATCCGCATTGCACCATAGAGAGATCCGAGTTTCTTGGTTCTTAGTGTTCACCCTGGTTTCATTTGTCCAGACTGTTATATAAGCATTGGGCCCCCATAGTTCTATAAACAGAAGCAGGGTAAGTCCATGTGTTTGTGAGGAGACGTTATTCAGAGTATCAGTTCTGCAGTTGCAAAGATATATCATTTGTAGATCCCTCCCAAGTTCTGATTACTGTTTTATATTGTTTCAACTGATTTTATGTTCAACCATTGCTTAGAATATGTACAGTCAAGCCGGAAAGTCTGAATACCCCTTTCACCTTCTCCACGTTGTATTACATTACAGACATATTCTACAATGGATTGAGTTCATTTTTTGTCTCAAAATTCTACACAAAATAGCCCATAATGACAAAGTGAAAACATGTTTGTAGAAATTTTTGCAAATGTATTAAAAATCGAAAACTGAAATTTCTCATTTACATAAGTATTCATACCCTTTGCTCTAGAATATTTTTAAAGTATCATATTTAATATCAGGTCGCATATCTTTTGCATGCTGTTTCTTCCTGAAGTCTGTGACCCATCAACATCAAAAGACTCTTGATATCTTATTTTCAGGTACTGTTACAAGCGATACTATAACCTCTCTGCATTTGAACTGATCTCTATATGAGAATTGGGGGGTGAGACTAGATTCAGCTGTAAATTACACTGGTACAGTATGGAACACATGACTGGTGAAATGGCTGTACGTCGTCAAGGGTCTACGGTATCAAACGAGCCCCAAACCATCACTCTGTGGCCAGATATGGAGTAGATGTGGATGGATCCCTTTAAGGGTTGTTTCTCCTGACTTTTTTCCCCATAGAGTTCTATAGGAAAATGAGTCAGCAGAAATAACCCTTGCAGTGATCCATCCACATCTACTTCATATCTGGCAACAAAGTGATGGTTTGGGGCTCGTTCGATAGCTCAGACCCTTGATGACTTACAGCCATTTAGCCAGCCATGTGTTCCATACTGTACCAGTGTAATTTACAGCTGAATCTAGTCTCACCCCCCAATTCCCATAGAGATCCATTAAAATGCAGAGAGCTTATAATATCGCTTGTAACAGTACCTGGAAATAAGATATTGAGAGTTTTTTTATGTTGATGGGTCACAGACTTCAGGAAGTAACAGCATGCAAAGGATATGTGACCAGATATTAAATATGATACTTTAAAAATATTCTAAAGCAAACGGTATGAATACTTATGTAAATGAGAAATTTCCAGTTTTCAATTTTTAATACATTTGCAAAAATTTCTAAAAACATTTTTTCACTTTGTCATTATGGGCTATTTTATGTAGAATTCTGAGACAAAAAATGAACTCAATCTATTGTAGAATATGTCTGTAATGTAATAAAACGTGGAGAAGGTGAAAGGGGTATTCAGACTTTCCGGCTTGACTGTAGAACCATTCTTCTCCAGATATGCTATTTCTTCTGCATGTACTGTATGTCGATAGGTATATTTCTTCCATTGTATGTTTCAGGACAGTGCATAGGCAGGAATCTATTTGAAGAGGTTAATGAGCCTGAACTATAGTATAACATTACTTCAACATGTGAGGATTGGGGGATCAACGTAAGGGCAATCTGAAAATAATGTGCAATGCTACACCCACAATGAAACGCGCAGAGAATCCCACACCCAACCTCGAGCTCCCACCTCGTGTTTCACTGGAAACCTGGCAGTTTTTTTTTTTGTCCCATCTTCACAATTAGTGAGCAGGGAGAACAGCGTGAGTGATTTAAAAAGTTTGTCGGCGAGCCCAGACACCCAGTTTCCTCACAATGAGAGCTGTTCCGGTGTTGAGGCGACTGTTTCGCATGGTTAGCTGTGTGACAAGCAATTCCTATTAACTGCCATTAACTGAAAAAAAGGGGGGGGGGGGGGGGGGAAGATAATCAGAACCCCAGATCAGTAATTTCTCATTTAGTCCACTCGGCTTTGTAAAGAGCAGCATGTTGAAATGAAAACTAGGGATAACAAAAACAAAAATAAATCAGGAAGGTACGTGATGGGGATGGCAACAGAAGGAGCAGCATTAATTTATCACCGAAAATCCCTCTGTGTGTACATTAGCATCTGCGGCTTGAACATAATCAGCAAGTCTATCTTCTATTGTGTGCAACTCACAAGATGTTTTAACTTCAAACAATATGCAATTACAGCTGTGGTATGTATATATAAAGTGCAAAGCCATTGATAATTCCTGGAATGCGTATATACAATATTCCAGCCTGAGTTAAATTATCAGTTGATCAGATAAGTGAAACAATCAAACCCTAAGCCTCTGCATTACTCACTGTTTACAGAGCGATTCGCTTTTTAAATATGCAAAACTAAGGTTCTCTACGTTAATTAGAAATATGTCAATATAAAAATAAAAATATTCGGTTTTTTTTGCCCTTGGCTTGATTTATACAGTTTTTTGTGCGCAGGGCACACGGTAAGCCCCGCCCCTCCTGTGTGACATCAGAGCAGATCCAGCTCCAGGGCTCGGGTCTGAGGGGTGGGGCCCGGCCCAGGTCCAGAGCAGTCAGGGGCTCACCTGGGCCAGAGAGGCCCAACATTGACGGATGACAGTGGAAGTGATGTCAGAGACCCGCAGCGGCCCCGTGTTGCGACGGGCACTCCGGGCGACAAGCCGAATCCATCTCCCCGTCCCCAAGCCTTCCAGAGCTATTAATAAACCTGCCCTTCACCGCCACGTCCCCCTTTCCCCTGCACTCTTCCCCTGGTTGACTTCAACTTTCTCTGCCATTTAAAAGTCAAACATTGAAAATGACACCATCACAGAGAACGCGACCACTAGTCCTTGTTTAGAAGCCTTTTGTCATGTATTCTGTTTATTCCATCTTTATTCTATGAGTAGTGCTTTCATTCTGGTCTCCCCGATAGCTGGAGACCAGATTGTCCTACACCAAGCAATGGCTTGAAAGCAGAGCTGTACTACTCAGGTGGCTGTACTTTGGAATAAGACCAGCTTTAGTTGTCTTGCGTTCAGATGATTACACTTTAGGGCAGGGGTGAGGCATTCCTCCCGGGCGGTGTGTATGCTGTGTTTTTGTTTTTTGCCAGTGCCGCATTTATAAATTTTTTAACGTTTACACGACGATCTGATTTTTTAATCTACATATCCGCGATATGAAGCAGCTGTGATGAATGTTCTTGTGCCGGTTGTGCAATATGTGTATTATTGTTTTTTGTAGCATTTAATTTTACCAAGTGAATCGTGTGATTGTGTGATTATAATTAGCTGATTGAAACCGTGGTAACTGGTGGCAGTAAAAAAACCTGCACACACCACGGCCGCGAGGCCTGGAATTGGCCACCCCTGCTTTAGGGTGTAGATCGAGAGTATAAATGAGAAGGTTCAGTGTTTGGGTGCGTGGCACTCCGGGGTGTAAATGAGAAAGTTCGGTGTTGGACTGAGTTACGCTCTCTGCGGAAATGAGACGGTGTGGTTTTGAGACCACTGGCATTATTCATGTCTCGGTGACAGAATAGGGAAGTGCATATCACTCTCCTTATTTACTTACTGGGTCCCTCAGAGACAACATTGCCTTTCACACATTCGGTAGCGCTTCTGTGAATGCTGCTGTATACATTACTGTGTGGTAATGCCAATCCCCACCAAATCAGAAGTCTTGTATTTTCTCATACCATGTGTTCTTTTGTAAAAGAAAATTAACCTATTTTATTGTAGCAAACATCAAACAATAGCCTTTCTCTCTCAATATTAATGTGATTTTCATGTACTGTAGTATTGATATTCCCATACGTGTATATGTTCTCAAAGTTGCCCTTTTTATGAATTGTAAAAAAAAAAAAAAGAAAGAAAAAAACATTAATTTGTGATAATGGGGTTGAAAATACAGTATATCTGAATATGAATGAGGTTCTTTCTGGCAGATTCTCATTTTGAAGCCATTAGTTGAACATGAAAACCCACACTGTTCCCCCTCTTATGTTATTAAAGGATAACATAATGAACCTGCCTCCATTCCCTGACCTTTTTACAGTGCAGACAGTGTTAGAGTGTGTTGAGAGGGTGTTATTCTAATACCAAATCCTGTAATATGCCCTAGTCTTTGCACATTCAACCGGTTGCAGTGATTTATTGTGCTTGGAGGGTTTTTACTAAATAAAAATTATATATATATATATAATACTTTTATTCAAAGCTTTCTACCAGCTGAAAATAAATGATTGCAGGTTTAAGATGGAATATTCTAGAAAGGAACTGGGTACAGAATATTTAGTAAATTGTACATTAAATGCCCTCCACAGTGGTATCCATTGCACTGGTGTTGTTTTTCCTTGACTGGACAAATGGGAGCAGATAAATGGGAGCCCTTGTGCTCCGTCTGGGTCTAAAGGGGGTTTCAGGTTGTGATTGCCGGTGTTTTCTCTTCCTCTCGTCAGCCTTGCGCAGGGTTTCTGTTACGATGTCGTTTCCGATCTCTTTTGAGGCCACGTATGTGCCTGCCGTTTTATCTCTTTATTTCGTTCTGTGTTTCTTTTCCGGAGTTGAATGAGATATTTTTATACGCGTATATATTAGATCGAGCTTTAATTCGTCGCTTCATTGTGACATGCTGCGAGAGTCTTCTCTTCTTTTAGTTGGTTTAATTAATCCTGTGGTATTTGTTTCGTTGGTCTGTGTGCCTCAGTAATAGTGTTCCACTCTTTCATTATGTACATGACATCAATAATTCAGTGTGCTGACTCTACCCCTGCGTGTGATTAGTGACTGCCACCGACAAATTGTCTCCCCCGTGGCCGCGCGCGTTTCGCGGCGAGGGGAGAATGGCGTAAAACGAGGAAATCTCGCATGAACATCAGTCTGTTGGCTGTCTGCATGTGTGACACAAGTGCCGGTGATGGGGTCCCTTTTGGTTTGGGGTGTGGGGAGAGCAGAGCTTATTTCCGCAGCCCAGGAAACATCAGAAGATTGAGAATAAAAGACGGTGAGAAAAAAAGGGAGGGGGGGGGAGTGTTCGCGTATCGCAGCTCCACGGCAACCAGATCCTATCTGCCGCCCCGCACCTGTAATGCCTCATCGTGTAGCTAATGTGCCATAATTGCTACGAGACAAACTCGGCAGTGCGTTTGATGTTGTAATGCGGGGTTGTCCTGGCAGAGCACTGTGGTGGCGATGGAGAGGAGGGGGCATAGCTGAATGGTCTGTGCATGCCCCCCCCAATACAGAATGTTCCACTCCGCTCCCCTAGCCCCGTGCCTCCCGCACACCCCCGATCCCACGACAGCGTGCACGCGTGATGAGCCTGTGCGGCCCGCTCGCTTCTCTCCCTCCCTCTCCTTCCCTCTCTCATTGCCGTCCGTGTGCCAGGCACTGATAGGCTGTGCCGGTGCACACACATTTTATCATCTCCCTCACCTCATACCCGGAGTAGGTGTTCTCCTGTCACCATTATCGATTTCAAAGGATGGACTAAATTTCCTAGTGTCTCCATTAAGGATTGAGAAAAGGGAGGAGAAAAAACAAAAGATAGGAAGTGAGAAAAGAGAGGAAGAGAGGGGGGGAAGAAGGGCTTACAACAGCCTTTGAAAACATGACTACGGGAGCACTCTGCAAAAACCAAATCTTAGCAAAAACCATTAAGTATTTTGATCATATATTTTGACTTTAGAATCTTATTTCTGTTTACTTTTTTGCTAGATAAGACAAACTATCTGCCGGTGGGGTGAGATTTCAAGATTTCTCAGTGGGGTAAGATAATTTCACTTGTCAAGTGAAAAGTAACTTAAAAACAAGTTAATATTTTCCACTTTTGAGATTTTAAGTCTCATTACAAGATTAAAACACTTGTTTTACACATTTGACAGAAAAAAAAAATGAGTTTTTTGCAGTACAGACAGTGGTTGTGTTGCTGCGTGGCGAGGGGGTTGGGGGGCAGGCATTGGGGAGGGTAAAGAGTGAGACAGAACACAGCTCTCTAGTGATCTAACATCTAATAGTGACTTTAGTTTC